>JAHBMJ010001935.1:5000-24492 GCA_018398765.1 Chromera velia | reverse complement strand
CCTTAATTCCGGTGCTCCCCGCCGCCGCCTTAATTGCATGCATGACAGGCGCGTGCATTGACGCACGAAACACGCACGCCGCGCGGTCAAATACAATATATTTTTTTCTCTCACTAAACCCAATTAATTTAAAAACAGGAAATCGTACTGTTTGATCGCTTAAAACTCTTTGTTTTAAGCTTTTAAATATTGTTTACTGCCTAAAAAAGCTTGAGAGGTATGGTTGTTTTGGAGACCGTTTTACTGTTGGAGACCGTTCGGGATAGATTTGTCTTCGGAACCGGAGGCTGATTGGACTATGATCTGCTTGGCTTTCCCTCCCATGACGATTGTTGTGCTATGCCCGATTATGTTGCCCCTCTTTTGTTTGCTTTGCAGTCTAAGACTTGATCATAGGCTAACCAGACTCTTCCTTCACAATGGCTTAACGCCTCATCAATGAAGCCTTGAACTAGGCCTATAAAGCTGACACTGAAGGAACTCACCTGTTGGAGCCCATGTCCGAGGTCACGACGCCTTCTTCCACCATCCGGACAGTGAAGGAAGAAGAGGAGACTGAGGAAGAGTTCTTAGATTCGCCCCCTCTCCTGGAGATCCTGTCGTCCGTCAAGATCAAGGATACGGTCAAAGAAGAGGAGAACATAGACAAGTACGGCAAGAACAGCAAGAGAGTGAACAAAAAACAACCCCACAAGAGACTCCTGGAGAGATCTGGAGAGTATCGAGGGCAAAAAACCTAGAAAGGCACCCATATACCGCATGGTGAAGATCCTTACAAATATGTGCCGGGGATATGAGGCCAGCAGCTTCTCCGTCAAGCTCAAGTTTGTGAAAAAATAATTGCGGAGATGCAGTTACAAGGCATGCATACAGAATTGTTTTTAGTTTCGAAACAATTTTAAGCTATAAGGCCGGATACGCTGTTGCTGTGCTGTGATTTTTGAATTTATCATCATGCACATGTAAAAGAAAACGACGGTCCCATTCCTGGTTAGATTTGCGGAGGGTGAATTCCAGTCCCGGCCTTTCCATTCGTCCCTTCGCCCCGAGCCAAAAAAAGGAGCGATGTGCACGCGACGGCCCGGCCACACGGGGTGGCGGGGCACCTGCGATAGAGGGGTGCGTGTTGTGAGTTCCATGGTATGGCCTGCATGCACTTTGGCATAAGAAATACACCCGAGGCACTCACGGTGGTGGTGTGTGCTCTGGGCCTTCATATGGGATTTAATTAGGATGATGGTGCGCTTATGTCATCGGAGGCTTCAGAATTAATTCCGGTTGAATTAAATTCCAGACAGTCAGACAGACGTGCACGGCAGTTACCGTCTGTCTGAGTAAGAGACTTAACCTAGGGATTGACAGAGCTTCATGTGTAGGAACTGTACTGTGCTCTATGTGTTTCTGTGGTTCTCTTGTGCTCTGAGTATTATATAAGGCCACCAGCAGGAGCTTTCTGTGAACTGTGGGGGTTCATGGATTTTTTGTCTGGTGAAAAGACTGATCAGATATTTATTTCTGTCCATCTGTATCAGTCTAGACGAGTACGTTAGGTCAACGTATTCGCTATGGTCCTTTAATAAGAGAAGGCCGGGAATTCGGGAGTATAGCAGTTTGAGAAGTCCTTTAGACAGGCTAGAAGATCGACACGGGAGGGCCCATAGGATTTCACTGGAGGAATCTCGAGAGAGGTGAGACTCTACTTTTTACTGGTGCCATCACTGAGGGAGTCTTCCATTGTCATTCCGACAACATTCCCCTTGTTGTTTCCCCGATTCCCTACTGTAGGTGACATACCATGGGTCCCAAGAAGGACGCTCCCCACGGGTGCGTCGCGATTAAGGGTATGGAGGCGAAAACCATGGGCGTCTTCGGCCTTACGGACGATGCGGACATCATTAAGTGGGTATGGCAATATGCAGATGCTGTTGCCATCCTTGGTGACTCGGACGAGTGGTACAGTGGGCTCACCCTCACCAACAGAAACAAGGTAGGGGTCAACGTCAAGCACTACGTCGCAAGGACCGAGGTGGAAGTGCTGGAGAAAGTGGTGGAACAGGTGCCCCACCGCAGCTCGGAAGTCTCTGAACAGCTCCGAATTTTCCACAAGCACGTTGTGGACTGTGTTTCTCCGCCCGACGCGGAGTGGATAAAGAGGTATCTGCAGCGGACCGACGTCCTGAGAATGGGCAAGGCGAGGATCATGGAAATCAGGGAGCTTCTCTCACGCTGAGAGAAGGAGAGAATCACTGGTCCCCAGTTGAAGTCCCTGAAGGAGCAGATCCTCTGCCGGTAGACTCTGAAGGAACCCTCCTCTCTCTCCCTGTCTCGCAGGTGGGGAGCCCCATGGGGGAGCTCCAACAGAGACAAAGGTGAAGACGGAGGAGGAGACGGGAGCGATACCAGACACCTCCCGTTAGATGGCCGTCCCCGTGTCCAGTGAGCAGCGTCTAGCCTCTGTTGAACGGGTCAGCAGTAGCAGTAGCAGCAGTAGTTCCAGTGGAGGGGTGCAAGTGGTTGGTGTATGACGTGACCCCACCCTGGCGGAGAAGAAAAGGAAGCAGTATGAAGACCTCGTGGCGCAGATATCGGGTCTGGACACCGAACGAGGTGCTGACAAGCTCCGAATTCTGGAGATTCAGAAGGAGGAGAATGACATGATGAGCAACATGCCTAAGAGGGACAACTACCCTAAGGGGTCCGAAGGGAAAGAGGAGTACGCAACAGAGCTGGCATCCTGGGCCGAGAAGAAAGAGGTCTTTGACGCTGGGAAAGCTGACAGGGATACGCTGGTAGCGACCCTGCAAGGTCATATTGACCAGTTGGCATCAGATGTGTTTGCTCTCAACAAGCAGGCTGAGAAACTCCACAAGGAGATAGACGCACTCTCTCCTCCACCCCAGGCCAAAGGTGTCCCTGGGGGTGCTGCTGAAGGCCGCCTGCCTTCGGTATTCCTGATGACCCCCCTTACGGGTGGGGGGGTGTATCCTGCAGTGTCTCCCACTGAACCTGCGACGGTGTCTGTAGGTGGGAGCGTGCGTACTAGTGATGTCGGGGCTCCGGGGGCTCCTGACATCTTCTCTTTCCTGGGAGTAAGGGAGTTGAGTGGGACTCGGGGGAGGCCAAAGTGGGACTTTGAGGATCCCCTCATTGCTTACACGCTGAAGGAGATCTTGACATCGCGGTCCCGAGGACCTTTGTGGAGATGTGCGATAAGCTTGTAGCAATAATCTTCGCGCACTTTTTCAAGATGATCTAGTACTCAACCTCTGCTCTCATCCTGGAGTACAAAAGGATTGCCTGTCAGCCCTGTAGGTTCGGGACCTACATGGAGCTGCTGGCATATCACAAGCGTCTCCTGAACCACCTGGTTGAGGAGAACATCGTCCACGAGCTTGGCGTGAAGTACAAGCTCGGGCTCCTGATGGCGCACCTGCCAAACGACCTTATAATGAGGTGGCAGCAGAGACAGACCCCAGTGGACCTCACCAGCGAAGTGGAGATCACCAAGGAGATCCACGCTATCGCTGCTCAGGCGGAGACCTTTAACAAGTCTCTCAGGGATGCCTGGTCAAAGGAGCTCTCGTCGAGGACTTGAAGAGAGAGTGGGTACAGAAGGCGGCAACCTTCGGTATGAAAGACTCGGGGGGTGCCTCGCGGGGGGGCATCATTCCGAAGGTTCCTTTTGTGGCGTTCGCGGGGCCTGGAGGAGTCCTGCAGAGGAAGTCCCCTTCTAAGGCAAAGGGAGGGAAACCCTCTGGAGGAAAGACCCCTGACTCTAGTGGGAACGGCAAGGGCAACTCCGATCGCGGTAGGCAGGGCGGTGCTGGCAGGGGTTTCGGAAAGGGGGATGGAGAGCTCTAATCGGGAACGCTCTCCTGGGTCCAATTCCTCTGCTCCTTCCAGTCGATACAATGATAAGGGGATGGGAGGAAAGGACCGTCCTCCCACTCAGGCCGTTGTCAACCCCAGGGGCCCCAATAGGAACCCCGTTCTCGATCGCTATGGTGTCCGACACCGGGAGGGGACCGGATCGGATGCGTTTATCGGGACGATGGCGGGTCCTAGAGAAACTTCCATCAAACCCAGTCAGTGGAATAGAGAGTTTGGATCTTTGTGGGACAAGGCGTGTTGGGATCCTTCCAGGAGGAAGAGCCTTCCCCACGGGTACTGCGATGGGCAGTGCCTGAGATGCAACCGTCCGGACGGATATGCAGAGTGGGGGGGCCATGGGGCCTGTCCTTAGATTCAGAAGAAGAACGGCTGCCCAGCGTGTAAAACGATGCACCACGCACCTAATAACTGCCCTGACGAGAACGTGAAGAAGCGATGGATGATGAAGCAGATGGACAAGACTGGGCAGGACAAGGGCGGCTCTGGAGGCCGTCCTAAAGGTCCTCCAGGAGGAGGAGGCCGTGGAGGCAGCTCCGGAGACCGTCGACGGTCTCCTTATCCTGGTCGTGGGGGCGGCTCAGGGGGGAGAGGAGGCGATGGGGGTCAGGGCCGTGGTGGGCGCACCCTCTTTCCCAGCAGGTTGAACAACGAGAACTTCGAGAAGAAGAACTCAGACTCTGGACAGGCGCAGCGGGGGGGTAGTGTCCCTCCTGTGTCCTTGCAGCATATCGATCCTGGGGGTCGGGACGATGATGATATTGTCGTAGTGATGGGTGGCGTCTCACGTAGGAAGGAGGACTCATTCAATCTGACCACCCACGCGTTCAAGGGTGAAGAGAAGATTCCTCATGGGGAGGGGTCTCTCGGAAAGGTCTGCTTTGCAGACTAGCTTGACTTCCCTTTATACTATGAGCCTGGAGCCAAGTACTCACCCCTCTACGACACAACGACCTTCTCTGTGTAGCATAATGGAGCTATGGAGCGCCTGTCTGCTTAGGATCCTATTAGGACCTACACAAGGGTCGATGTATGGAGAGAAGGAGTCCATGGAGCCTGGCAAACGCTCTTGTCCGATAAGCCTGAACGGACAGGCTTAGAACGAATGGGCTGGGCTATCTTCCCGACAGGCCTGGAGACTTGTATGACGGTCATGCAAGCCTTCCAGTCTGAGTTCACTGCAGGAGGAGTCCAGCGTATCAGGGACATGATGGAAGAGCACGACCCCCATCTCCCTGAGGTCATCTCTCGCACGCGGGGACCAGAGGACGAGACCACCATGGGTGTGGTGCCCTCTGGTTCGAAGTCTGCTGTCTACACGGTCTCCCAGTACGAGAGTGAACTGATGAACGACCCGAGCAGGACCCGGCGTCGGGCTGGGTTTCCAAAAAAGTTTGAGGTCTACAAGGTTTCGGGAAATGCGCGATTCCTGATCCCCGAGCTCGTCAAGTACAGGGTCCTCAAGATCTATATTGACTCTTGTACGTTCGGGAACCTCATCTCTTGGAGGAAGGTGAGGAGTCTTATCCGTGCCTTTGGGGGGCCGGATATCCTGGACTGGACGGGTTTGTTCACTGGGGGTATTGGGGAGAAGGGAGATGGGCCCCCAGACGGGGGGCTTCCCAAGAGGACGAGGCACCGGCACTATGAACATCTTGTCACAGGACAAGATTTCATTGAGTGGAAGGTGCCTAGGGAAGGTGCGGTTGGAGATGCCCCTCCAGTTACAGGGACTGGGGGATGAAGCGGTATTTTCCTGTTCTGTGGTTCTTGGCATCCGGTTTGGGACACACGACCCCTCCGGCGCTCCCAAGAACATTGTCGTCCCCTGCCTCGTCTACACGGTCGATCAGCCAAACCTCCCTGACGTGCTGATTTGCAATGCTCCTGGTACAGGTCTCTTTGTCCCTCGTTCAACGACGAAGGATGTTCTTCCCGCCTACCGCGTATGGGCAGAGAGAAAAAAGGAGGAGAGACAGATCTCATACAGGGTGAGGCTGTCTATGGACCTGATATATCAGGAGGGAGTGTGACAGGGAATCCCGCAGGTAGATGTTGAGGTCATGAACACCCCCTTCAAGGTGGGGGCACCGGAGGCCTGCATTATCCACAAGCCCTGAGGGGGACAGGTTGGACAGGTATGGCCTCAACCACCTCCCTCGGGCAGTGTATGACCGCAGCCCGCACTACAAAGCGGTTCCGAACGAGTCTTTTGAGCACTTCCTTGGGGGAGGTCCCCAAGGCGGTTCCCGGGGGTACCGGTTCCAGTCACTGCAGGAGGTGTGGGACCGGTAGAATAAGGCACGGCAGCTGAAGCAGCAGAGGGATCCTTACGAGAGGATTCCCCGAGACCCTCTCCCCAAAGCCAAGAAGAAAAGGTCGGCCAAAAAGGACTTCAGAGCCATACCCGACGGTATTGAGGTTCCAGTGGCTGCCTACCTGATCACGTATTGGGTCGTGGGTGGATGGACTGCTTCTGAGCTGGTGGACACCGACCACTGTCAGCAAGGTCCCTTTCTCTCGGTGAGAAAGTTTGACAGTGGGGGCGCTGCCCACTTCAAACCATAGGACTACAGGTATGAACGGACGCACCTAGCTGCCTTCTCGGCCGTCTTGGTCGACCAGAAGCGCGAGACGATGGCGCTCTACGCGCGCTACGGACTCTAGAACTTCGATGATCTCAAGGAGATTCTCGCGGCAGAGGGCATTGAGATCGATGAGGACTGCAGAAGGTGGATTTCTGCGTGCCCCCTCTGTCAACTGAAGAACGTGATCACTCCGAGGATTCACAAAAAGAGTGAGAAGTTGTCTGCCGATTGGAGGCCAATCAAAGGAACGGTCTGGATCGTCGACATCTGGTTCTTCAAGGACCTTCTTGCAAAGGCCGAGATAGGGGGCTTCGGAATGATGGTAGTTCTCTACGAGCCAGAAGCCGGGTTCTCTCTGACATACCCAGCAAAGGAGAAAGATGAGGCTTCCCTCATCAACTACGCATATTACTTTGCTCACTGGCTGGGGCGTCCGCACCTGGTGTGTATGGATGGAGAGAAGGCGGGAGCAGGTGCCTTCTTTCAGTCGTGGCTCCGGGGGGACGGGTCCCCCGGACTGTACCCCATCAAGTACCGTCAGGGACCGCCATACGTGGATAAGGGTCTGCAGGCTCTGGTCGAGCGCTGCTTTTACAGCAATCGGGAGGGAGTGGCCCTCCTCATGTCTGACCCAAACCACCTTTTTCCCCTTGCGGTGATTCACATCGTAGTGATGGGGGAATGTTAGGGGTATTCCTGTGCGTTTCACAGAACGGTGGGGGGCATCCCTTTTACCCTGACTTTTCGCAGAGCGCCTCCTGGATAGAGAGTGGGGGATACTGCGGTGGTGTCCATGCCCTCCCTGGGAATGGAGTTGCATGGAGTTATTGTGCAGTTCTTAGCTTCGCTCATGCATGACGTTGTCGTGGTCCTTCATAAGCATAAGGAGAAAAACGTTTATTGATAAGGGGAACGTTTTACCATCCTGCAGGTTCACCCGGAATATCTACAGACGGTCCTGGACAACATCCGGCTCTGGGGGAGGCCTCGGTTCGATCAAGAAGGAACTATCCTCCTGGCTCCAGCGGGCAGAGAACAGGAGGATCCTCGACTATGGAAAACTTCTGCTCGGCAGGAGGGGGGAACAGGTGCCCGCTACTGCAGGCGGGCAAGGAAAAGTGATCTCAGGCATAGGGGATTCCCTCTCGTCCTTCCGGTAACCTTTCCGGTGGGTCGATATGAGGGGATGCAGCAAGGGACACAGTGGCCGGCAAAGAAATTTTCTTTCCAGCTAGCTGATGAGGGCGAAGGTGTCGTGGGCTTACGGGAAGCCCCACGACTGACTCACCTTCGTGAGGGCCTTCAGGAGATTTCAAGCACGGAGGCGCAGGCGTTGGCTTCGTTATCGTCTTCATCTGCCCTCCCCTCTGCTGTGCCTCCCTCCCCCCCTCCCTCTCCCCGTTCCTGCAAAGCCCTCCGAATCCTTCCCTGCTTAGGCCGAGGCCTCGGTAAGGGAAGCGGGGGCAGCGGGCGCCCGCCCAAGGTCTCCGTCTCCTGCTGTGTCAAACAGGGCTTCCGTCGACTCCGGGGAGTCGCCGCTGCCGGATTTCTTTGTCCCGTTTGGCTCTTCTATGAAGGGAACCATTCTGGACCCGTCAGGCCCTAGGGTGCTGCGCATGCCTGGTACTGTGCGGCAGCACACTCGCGCTCCTTTGTGGGGAAGGAAGGTCAAGGATCCAGGCCCCTTCTTTTTTGACAAGAAAGGGAAACGTCTCCTGGGGGCCAACGGGGAGCCCCTGGAGTACAATTGGAAGGTGGAGCGGCCGGTGTTCATGACGTACCGCCGGGGGGTGTATGATGCTTAGACTTGTCGGTTCGCGCTCATACTCCACCCCGACTTGGGGGAGATCACTCAAGGAGAGGTCCTTGACACCCTCAAGAACTATCTGGCTCCTCGACTGACGACAGGAGTCAGAGGGGACTCATGGAGAAGTGGGAGTGCAACAAAAATGCAGGACAAAATCCAAAAAGCACGTGGGGTATTCCCTGGAGACATGGGTTTCGATTTTGAGGAGGACAGCCTCAAGAAGATCATGTCATAGAACTAGGTCATCTACCTATACTCACCTCCTTAACCCCGTCGGATCGAGATCTTAAAGGGGTGGACCACTTCGATGAGTTTCCGAGTCTCTATTGCTCCCACTGCGGCTAGAGGCAAGCGTAGGGGGCGATACTATATGCACAAGGCGCTCAAGTACTTGGACAGGCCTAAGCAGGAGTGGATCCAGGCAGATAAAGAGTTAAGGAAGATAGACGGGCTGTCTTAGATTGAACCCCCGGGAGCCGAGTATGTATACTGGACCCCTCTGGAGGGGAAGTTCTAGACAGTTGGGCTGTCCATGGCTGTCGGTTCTCCCGAGAGGTACTACGGGTACAAGTGGATCGAGTTCCAGAATTATGTTTTTCCGAGCTTCTACGACCCGGATCCGGTGGCTGCAAGCATCCGAGCGTACACGGAAGGAGGAGATCGGATGATGGAACACTTTTGGGACGTGTTCTGGGGAACGGAGAGCAATGAGGATGAGAAGGCGTGGTGCCTCGTGTGTGAGAGGTGCTACCAGGTCAGGTGCATGTTCCACAGGTTGAAGCATCATGATGACCGCTCACGCCCCATCGTGTTCAAGAGAGAAGACCCCACGGTTGAGGTCGTCCTTCCCAAGGACCCCAGAGACAGGGTGGACAAAAACGAGGTCGGCCGTGGGGATCGAGCTTGGGAGGCGCTCTCGGATGTGTCGGTGGGAAAGACAGGCAGAGAGAGAAGGGGAGGGGAAAGGTCCCCTCGCTCTCAGTTGTCGGGTGCAGAGAATGAGGAGACTAAGAAGGACACCTTCGCTTCTGAGTCTCTGCTGTGGGGTAGATCAAGCAAGTCAGACAGAGATGATAGAAATGACGGGAGCAATCCTTTTGATAGAGGTGGAGGCCACGGGGACCCTCCCCCAGACGAGTCTCCACACGACCCACCTCCAGGGTGTTATTCTGGAGGAGACTGGGGCGGGGGAACAGATGATGAAGGAGGCGGAGAAGGCGAAGGGGACGTGCCTCCCAGATCTGCTCAAGCTTTACATCATGGCCTCTCCGTTAAGGAGAGGGCCCGCCTCCGTCTATCTGCTCACAGACGACCGCAGAGATCGTCTGGGAGAAGGAATATCTCCGGGGATGACGGAGACAACGAAAGAGGGGTAGAGTCTTCTGCCAAGAGGGGTAGAGGGGACGAGTCGGAACCGGAGGATAGACCGATTGACCCTTCTGCGCACTTGGGGGGCGCAGATAGGTCCCGGTCCGCTCAAGGAACTCCCATCCAAGAGAGGAGAGTTTTGGGTCCAGCTGCGCTGGAGTTCTCCTCGTATGACCATCAGCCAATAGAGGCCCACCCCATGAAGGGGGCAGTTGTCCAAAGGGACAACCGGAGAAAGCTTGTGGCCCTCCACTCAAAGGCATGTAAAAGCTACAGATGGGCAGACCTTGCACCCAATCTTTCGATAAGGGACCCCCTCGCTTTCAAGGTCAAGGAAATCAGGGACGGGAGAGTGAAGCGGTCGTCAATCAAGCACGTGTTCGACATTCGGGGAGGGAGAGTCCCCGAAGAGGCTGTGCGCATAATTGATGACCCCGTCCAGCTCCGTGAAGTTGGAGTCTGGAAACTGTCGGAGGAAGAAAGGGTAGGGGGTGCAAAGGGTTCTGCAGATGCGGTGTCTGCAGGTCCCTCCGTATCGTCGTCTTCCTCTGCTGTGCCTTCCTCCTCTGCTGTTCCTGCTGTGCCTCCTGTTGAGGGGGGGTCACGTGTGGTCCCCAAGGCTGCTGACTCTCAACCTGTAACAGTTATTCCTCCAAACGCAGGCGGAGAGGAGCGAGCAGAGGATCTTGGGGCTCCTCCTCCTACCGAAGAGGCATCTAATGAAGGGAATAAGGTTGGAGGAGTTGAGCCATTGGGCCCTATTATGGAGAATGTGGAGACGGATAAGGAGCCTCCGTCTCTGGTAGCGTCTACAGACGGGGACGGGTATGCCTCGGCTGCCAGCTTGTCGATTTTTAAGGCAAGTGGGCTGGGTTTCGGGAGCGACAACAGCTCCTCGGATGAAAAGTGGGGTGTCTTTGGGGGTCGGAAACTTCCCAGGGCAGGAGAAGGACCCACCGTGCGGCAACCCGCCCAAGGAGGAGGTTGAGGAGATGAACAAGATGGATGAGGTCTTGCAGGGCCCGCAGTGGGAGCGGTTCAACACCCTCTGTGCGATGGAGGTTTTGAGGGAGGAGCGAGCTAGGAGGGTGCCCGAGGTGACGGGGAGGAACTGGAACGATGATTTCTGGGAGGAAAGAGGCATTCCGTCGTTCGCTGGGGCGATAGCTTAGGAGAGGGAAGAGGGGAATCCCAGATGGGATGGGATGCCCAGGAGCCCCACCAAGAGTAAGTGGTGCGGTCTTTCTCACCTGTCTTACCTTTCCTCCAGGAATCCTCGGACAGGGTTCCTGTTCACGGGAGCAGCCATGTACGAGGAGGAGATGAGCCGCTTCAAGAAGGGCTCTACCCAGCTCCCCACCACAAAGGAGGAGGTCGACTCGGGGTCTCACAAGCTCGCTGCCTTAAAGGAGTGGTTGGTGAACATTGTGGGAAATCAGACGCTCGGTAAAAGAGTCAAAAGGAACGAAGTTCGGGCGGTCGTCAGCATGGGCTGGCGATGCACATGGAAAGAGACAGACGATGGGGGCCGGAAGCCAAGGCGAGGTTTTTCGTAAAGGGTTTCCTGGACGGCCAACTCATTGACACCTACGTCGGAACGCCTTCCGTCACGGGAATCAACACTGTCTACCTTTTCATTGTGTTCACAGGAATAGAGATGGGAGCGGCGGATGTGACCGCTGCTTTCTTGACCTCCAAGGACCATAACGCCGAACGGGTCAGCGCGATACTGCCCTCTGTACTGCCTCGAGTTCCTGATGAGAACCCCTTCAAGGACATCCCTGACAACAAGTACAAGGAGCTAAAGAGGATGGCGGCTGAGTACGAGCCCGGGGGCACGTATTTGGTAGAGATGGGCCTCTACGGGTTGCCCTGTGCAACCCAGCTTTTCGACCACAAGTTGGAGGGTATGTGTAAGGAGTTGGGGTTCAAGCGCGTAGATATGGCCATCGCAGTCAAGGTTCCCCCAGAGGGAGGGAGAGCCCAAGCTATCGTCATGAATTGGATAGATGATTTGCTGACTGGAGCCCCTCCGAAGGAGCATAAAGTGTTTCAGGAGACCTTCAACAAGAGGTTGGGTTTTGGGTCCGTGTGTGTGATTGGGGAGGGATCAGAGAGGAAGTTTTCTGGAGTGGACATCTCTAGAGTCTCCATGGAGGAGATCCACCTCTCCCTGGTCTCGTACCTCAATAACACAGACACCGCTCCTCTATGGGAGATTTTGAAGGAGAAGCATCCGAGCAAACCCTGGAAGGGTTTGGACGGCAAGAGTGCTAAGCCCTCCACCGAAGAGGAGGTCGACAACCAGTATGAGAAGCCGATCTATGCTGGAGTCGGGACTCTACAGTGGGGGGTGAGAATGAATCCACTCCATGTGGTGTGGGGCCACACGGTAGCACAGTTAATTTTGAAGCCCTCCAGACACGTCTTCAAGACAGTCGTGCGCATCATCGAGATGCTGAAGGGACACCCTGACAAGTGGATATTCACAAACATGGGGCTCATGCCCGTCGTACACGCGTACTTCGATGCAGCGTTCAAGTTTGCAACCTACACTGCACGGTTGGGGTATATTGTCAGGATCCTGCACTCGATTAAGCTGCGAGGAGAGTCCAAGGGAAAATTTTTCAAAACGGTCCCCAATACCCAAACGGTCTCCAAAACAACCCTATCCTACAAGCATTTTTGGATAGTAAACAGTGGTTAAAAATGAAAAACAAAGAGTTTTAAGCATTCTGCAAGTGCGTTTTTGTGTGGATCATAGTCAGTGAGTGATAGAAAAAAATGTATTGCATCTGAGCGGCGCGTGACCGTGTGCAAGCCTGAGAGTCGCGTCCACGCGCGCCCCCCAAATGTGATAGTCGCGGCGGCCGCACACGCGCTGCAAGCTTTTGTGCATGCATGTGAGGGGATTCAAAATCGGATCGGAATCCGATTTTGACGCACACACGCGGTAGAATTGAAGGGCTATGCAGCATGAGCTCTGATTTGACAAAGGTAAGCTATAGTCACACTGCTCATATGAAGTGTTTACTGTTCACCGCTCATGTTTTCAAATGTTCTTAGATCAAGTTGCACTTTCAAATTGTCGAAGTCAGGGCTGCTCTACACTTCGCATTGGGAGCAGACTTTGGGCCGGTGGAACCCCAGCCGTCTCTTTTCTTTCAGGCATGGGTTTATTTCCCCATCTCGTTCTGTGAAGTAGGTGAGGTAGGTAAAATTGGACAGGGTCGTCTTGCTCCCAATCTTTGGTCGACGTCTTAGTCTGCTTTATGCCCCAATGCAAGCTTTCGAGCTCTTGCTTGCCTCGCTGGGGGAACGGGGGCTGTCTTCATCTTCCTTCTGGTGAGTTTGAAGTTCCGTCTCCTCTCAGACGTGAGCAAGTCGTGCCATTCGTTACACCATATCAGGCACTGGCCCACCTTTGCCCAAACTCTCATACTTCCTTATCTGCTTGGTATTTATCTGCAAGCAGGATTTGGGACTCCTACAGGGCTGTCTTGGGAAGCCAGAGGGGCCTTTGCATGCTCTCCGGTGAGTTGATCCGTTTGACTGCTTCTTAGACTGCTTCAATGCTTGCAGGCCGTTACATTATGTCGGAGCATAATGCCTCATAGACCCTTGCCTGGAACTTCATTCTTTTCTTGCTCTATGCCTGCATGCAGGATCTGGGACTCGTTTTTGCCTTTGCTCAGGAGCTGAAGTTGCTTTCGTCTTTTTTCTGGTGATTGTTCATTTCCGTCTCTCTGTGTAGGTCAGCACATGATGCACTGTCGAGCAGATGTTCGCTTTCAACCGTTCTTTCTGGCTTTGTTGCCTCTCGGGGATGTGATTGAATGCAGGTTCCATTGTTTTTGAGGGGGCTCGATCAGGAACGGCGCTTGAGGACCTGTGCAATAGCTATGTCTTGGGTCAGTCGTTGCGGTTTGTTTTCATTCAGTCTATGTCAGTCGCATCGTTTTACACCCATGCCTGCCAATCAAAAACAGTTGAGGGCATCAAAGAGGCATGATTTAGAAAGAGAGGAGAGTGAATATGGCAACCTGGGGAGAGCCAACGGGAGAAGAAGGGGGGTTGGCTCCCCCCGCTCCCTGTTTGTCTCCCTTTCACTGCATGTCTGTCTGTGTTTGAGTCTTTTCTCTGTGCTCAAGACGACCTGGCCCCTATCCTGGCATCCGCCCCAGCTTTCCCCGGCCCTAACGCTAGCCCCAACGTCTGGATGCCCGCGAAGCAGAAAGGGGGGCAAAGGAATGAGGAGGAGTGGGCAGATCAAGGGGGTAAGCAGGCCGGAGCGCTGGTCCGGGGCGACGTCCATCAATGGAGGCCGGGGAAAGGACGCGGGCAGGGGTGGCGGCCGGACCCGGGGGTCAGGCCTGGGGCCGGGACCGGGGCTAGCAGCATGACAGAGAACTCTGAGCGAATAGGGCGGGGCCAGGTGGAGCGAGCGGTGAAACGTTTAGGTCCAGTAAATATCTAAGACTGGCAAAGGAAGCCGGGGTCGGGGCCGGGGCCAGCGGCGCACCACAAGGGGACAGGGCGGGGCCCAAGGCCGGGGCTGGGGCCGATGGCGTCACAAGTGGGCCAGGGTAGGCGGCAAAGGAGCAGAGAATCTGGTGGGAGGCTGGTGGGAGAGAACAGTGAGGAGTTGGGACATGAAAAGTAGATTGACTTGCGTCTCAAAGGGTGCCGGTGGCGGCTGCACTGCTCTTTTAGCCTCATTCCACTCTCTTTCTGGCACCCTTCGGGATACTAGCCAATCCATTTTTCATGTCCCAACTCCTCACTGTTCTCCCCCATCCGCCTCCCATCCGGGTTCCCTGTATGTGTGTGTGAGGGTGTATGCGTGCACATATGTGTGTGTGTGTGTGTGTGTGTGTGTGTGTGTGTATGTATGTATGTGTGTGTATGTATATGTGTGTGTGTGTGAGGAGACAAATCCTCAGGGGCTGGTTTCCAAATTGTTTTGAAAGCTTTTGAATTTTCTTTTTTTTTTTCTCTCCTTGTTCTTGCTGTTGTCTTTGACTCTTTTCTATGTGTATGTCCTTTGAATGTGTGTTCAGGTAAATCCACCTGAGGGAAGCACCATCTCTGAGTACCCATGTAGAAGGTGGGTCCATCGTGCGGCATTTGCATCAGCGGCTTGTTCTTGGTCTGCCAGGCTCTCAAAGCTCTATTTCTTTTCAGCCTTTTCCATTCCTTTCCGTTTTGAGTCTTTCTGCATCTCTGCGGGCGTGTATCTTAGTGTGTGTACATGTATGTGTGTTGGTGTAGGTGTAGATGTGTGTGTGTGTATGTGTGTGTGTGTGTGTATGTGTGTGTGTGTGTGTGTGTATGTGTATGTGTGTATGTGTATATGTGTATATGTATGTATGTCTGTGTGTAAATGCTGCAAAGCTTTTTCATTTCGGCACTAGCTCTTGCTGCTTGTGTGTTTGAAACAATGAGCCTGCATGCCCCTATATATACCCCTGCATTTGAATTTTGCTATGGAAAATTTTTAAATGAAATTTTTATTTAATGTAGGTTGTGTAGCATTAAGTTTAACATATAAAAACACTAACATTACTCTCATAAGTCAACACAATTAATCATTTTTCTGCCTAAGAATCATTACTGTGAGAAATAATATTTTGAGGGATGATTCATGACTAAGAGGCATACGGGTCATGACTGATGAGCAGCAGCTGCATCTGTGGACTGCACTAAATCTTTTGGACAAACACACTTCTTCTGTGATCAACCTTCTTTACAGCCATAATTCTTCGCAATCGGCCCCCGTCTCTTTTTTGGATTCGCAAGGGCCTCAAGACAATCTGTATTTGGCTGATGGCAACGGATATGGGCGCGGCTCGACACTCCGGATGCATGCCTGCATGCAAGGGCCGACCACTCTTTGAAGGCACGTTCAGTAGAGTGACCTCTTTAGACTCACTTTCCTTTTCCCAATCGATTGCTTCTGCTGTACATTCTGTCCACCCCCCACACCTCCAATACTCCCCCCCACAACGGAAACAAAGGCGGCAAATGTGAAACCACACGAGCGGAAGGCGCTTTGTCCACTCATTCTCGCTCCCGGTCATCATTTGCTTCCGCCATTCTGGACCCCATTCCATTACTGTCTTCAGTCCCTCAATCTCGACTGCCTGCAGTAGTGAAATCAAAAGGAAAAGCATGTCAAAGGAACTGAATATGGAAGAGATAGCCTTCTCAATACATGTTGAAGAGACTGACCCCCAGATCTCCTCAAGCCCATGGGCCTCCACGGATGGGAGTCTTCTCTACAGACAGACTGAGGGGAGGCTTCCTATACACGATCCAGCGGGCAAGAAAGAGGACTACAACCCAATCAATTTCACTCTCCAACAAATCGCTAGCTGCAACTACAGCCAAAACAAACACTTTCACTGTAGCCTTTTTCAGAGGAACCAGCCACGGAGTTGGCTTGCTGCTGCTGAAATGGAATTTCTACTCCAGAGCCGTCTCTTTTTTCTTTCCCCAGACTCGTGCCTCTGCCACATCAGATACAGTCAACAAATCATCATCGGCAAGTCTTGAGCCGCCATAAATCCGTTTGCTTCCTTGCTCTGTTTCTCCAATCACTGCATAGACGGCGCCATCTCCTTTGGACACAGAGACAGAGTGGAGAGAAGAGTGACACGTCTGAAGAATCTCTATCAGTGTGTCCCATGAAAGAAAAAGCAAACAACCTGAGTCTGGATTTGCAAAATATTGAGACCACACAGTCAAAAGAACAGCAGGCAACGTCATTTGCTTGTGTCCTAAGCAGTCACTTCATTTTCAGTCAAAGCAATCGGCTGAAACGCCAAAACAAAAACCAGCTTTTGTTTCCCCCTGCTCTTATCTCAAACAACACATAAGAAATCGGACCCAAAAAGTTGGTATTTTCATGAAATAACCATCGGAAAGTTTCTGGAAAACTATAGAAACTATCAAACAACGATCCAAAAAGCGATTAAAGTTATCTATTAGATGTAAGAGGAACAATCTGAAGTTGATTTCAACAAAGAACAGAGAACACTGACAGACTGATTTCAGGATATGTGATGTAGCATAATATTGTAGGCAAAGCCTGGCAGAGCTAAGCTCAGATGCATGTATGGCTGTATTGGTGAGCCAATACATTTTTTTCTTATTTTTTTAATACGTTCGCATAGCAAAATTCAAGGGCAGGGGTCTCGTGACGCTTTTTACTTTAAATAGAGATTTCTCAAAATCTGGTTTCTACTGAAGCACAACTGTTGTTCATAGTTTTCTCTTTATATACTCTATGTAGAAGAATGATTTGTATCACAAAACAAACTTCAGAGTTGGCACAATGTCTACACACTACAAAACGATCGATGGTAAAGCATTGATCAAAAGAGCTAGAGATAAATTGAATTTCAGTTGGGGGAAGATTGCATGGCTGGTGGGATGGCCACAATCAACCTGCCGTCACAAATACAAGAGCGAGTCTGAAGATAGAGATCATCGTGAAGACAATCCAGGGAAGGAGTCAACCATTCCTGAAGACCTTCGAGCCTCCTTCAAGCTGTGGATCCATAGTGACGCGGTTGGATTGGTTAGTAAGCTACAGGTCCAGAGATGGTTTGAGCAGAAAGCCCATCCGATCACTGTCAAACAGGTACGCACCCTTCTCACAAACACCGAAAAAGTGAAGAAGACAAAGACAAACACTCAGCAAGAGCTTACCGAGGAGCAACGCATGAAAAGAGTTGAATGGTGTGAGAACTATTTGACAACATATGGAGGATCCGTGCATGAATTCTTCAAAAATGCCTGGTACATTGATGAAACTTACTTCAGTTTGAGAGGAGCGTATCCCACAGGCATTGTGTACTACTCTGAAGTGAAGTTCCCCGATGGCCCACCAGCAGTCACCACAGAGAAGCCTTACAGAAATCGCACAAAGCATGCAACGGCAGAAGGCATTTCTGTGTGTGCTGCAATCTCTAGGTTTGGCGCAACAAAGCTGTACAGAATGCCCGCACACACCACAGAGCAAGGTAAAGAGAGCAAACGGCTCACTACAGAGAAGTACATGGTCTTCTGCAAAGACTACCTTATCCCTGCAATGGAAAGACATCAACCATGTGGATCCCATTCACAGAAGCATGCTTTTCATGATCAGGATTCTTCTCACGACTCTAACCAGGCACTCTACTTCTCATGGCAGAAGAAATTGTTATTTCACACTTTGCCTGTGAAACTTTGGTTGGCAAACATTATAGAGAAGTATTGGGGAATTTTAAATACAGAAGTTTATGAAGGAGGTTCAAAAATGTACAAGAATGAAGAAGAATTGTGGGATGCTTTGCAGGCTGCACACAAAAAGTACTTTGGCGAGCACGGCGATGCACCAAAGGGCAAGAAGATTGCAGACAGCATGGCTAACAAGGTGCCTCTCTACTTGAAGGCCATCATTAGGGAAGAAGGCCGACATTTGTCTGCAGCGCAAGCACGAAAGATTTCTTTTTGAGAAGTCTAAAACAACTTTACAATGCGTACATGCTTTAGTTCTTTAAGGTACAACATTATATTCTTTTAACAACTATTTTTTTCTTTCTAATATTTTAAAACAAAACTAGTAAAATTATGATATGTGCCATAACATATAGAAAATACACCCATTTTTTTATGATTTTATTTTTTTGAAGCAATTTTTGACTTATTCTCTCTAGTGAAGCATTTGTCCCTAGTGAGTAATCTGACAAAATAGTTTTAAGCGAAACTGTCTCTATTTTACAAAATAACAGTTTTAAACAATTCTTGTTACGATACCCCTGCCCTTGAATTTTGCTATGGGAAAATTTTTAAATGAAATTTTTATTTAATGTAGGTTGTGTAGCGTTAAGTTTAACATATAAAAACACTAACATTACTTTCATAAGTCAACACAATTAATCATTTTTCTGCCTAAGAATCATTACTGTGAGAAACAATATTTTGAGGGATGATTTATGACTAAGAGGCATACGAGTTATGACTGATGAGCAGCAGCTGCATTTTGGGACTGCACTAAATCTTTTGGACAAACACACTTCTTCTGTGATCGACCTTCTTTGCAGCCACAATTCTTCGCAATCGGCCCCCGTCTCTTTTTTGGATTTGCAAGGGCCTCAAGACAATCTGTATTTGGCTGATGGCAACGGACATGGGCGGCTCGACACTCCGGATGCATGCCTGCGTGCAAGGGCCGACCACTCTTTGAAGGCACGTTCAGTAGAGTGACCTCTTTAGACTCACTTTCCTTTTCCCAATTGATTGCTTCTGCTGTATATTCTGTCCACGCCCCACACCTCCAATACTCCCCCCCATAACGGAAACAAAGGCGGCAAATGTGAAGCCACATGAGCAGAAGGCGCTTTGTCCACTTATTCTCGCTCCTGGTCATCATTTGCTTCCACCATTCTGGACCCCATTCCACTACTGTCTTCAGTTCCTCAATCTTGACTGCCTGCAGTAGTGAAATCAAAAGGAAAAGCATGTCAAAGGAACTGAATATGGAAGAGACAGCCTTCTTAATATATGTTGAAGAGACTAACCCCCAGATTCCCTCGAGCCCATGGGCCTCCACGGATGGGAGTCTTCTCCACAGACACACTGAGGGGAGGCTTCCTATACATAATCCAGCGGGCAAGAAAGAAGACTACAACCCAATCAATTTCACTCTCCAACAAATTGCTAGCTGCAACTACAGCCAAAACAAACACTTTCACTGTAGATTTTTTCAGAGGAACCAGCCACGGAGTTGGCTTGCTGCTGCTGAAATGGAATTTCCACTCCGGAGCCGTCTCTCTTTTCTTTCCCCAGACTCGCG
>JAHBMJ010001935.1:0-2500 GCA_018398765.1 Chromera velia | reverse complement strand
GGCCCAGACCGATGCGACCATGCAAAGCGTTTTGGAGTGGTGCATTCAGGAGGTGCGTGTCCTTGGGGCAGATCTCCAGTGGATTGCATGAGCGAGGAACGTGGCGAACGTGATGACCAAGTGCGTCCTCCCCAGTGGGGAGATGGCATAGATCCGGTGGCGTGGAACTTCTGGAGGAGAAGGGTGCGGGGCCTTTTCTTTCTTTCTTTTGTGTCATGTTTCTGTTGTCTGCTCTTTCCCTTCTCTCATCTCTTTGCAGGTAGGTGTGTACAGGGTTTTATTTTTCGCTCAGGGTGGGGACGACTGGAGTTTGGGTACGGGCATGAAAGGAGTTAGATAGGCCAGAGGTACTGTTCATCCCTTTTATCTGTTTCTCTCTCTCGTTAATCTGTTTTCTTAGATAGGTGACTAGATGGGGAGGTGACAAGAAAGAGGGGCAGGAGACAAGGGGTCTCCTGCTGGGTGGGCGTGGGCTCAGCCAGGCAGGAGAGCAAGAAGAGTTAGGCAGAAAAGCAAAAAAGTCAGGGGAGTGGGTCCTCTCCCGCTGTACCCTTCTATAAACCTCCACAGCCATGCATGTTCGATAGTTGTTTTGTTCTGTCTCGTCCTGTTTGTGTTTGTGTTTGTGTGTTTGTCTTGACCGCTCTGGCATAGATGGCGCACGTGCCTCTGCGTCACAGGTAAAGCATCCAATGCTCGGGCAATGTATGAGGTCATACAAGAAGCGGGCCCAAATTTCATATAACCCGAGTATCAATTTTTTTAGGGCAGTTCGGGTGGAACGGACGAGCATGGACCGTTTAAGGTCAATTATGTGGGGCATATGGCGTGGTGGATTCGACATTCATGAGGAGGCATTACCCTGTCTGCTCATATCCATGGTCTTACACTCTGTGTCTAGTACCCGTCTGCATAAGAGATACATGCGCAGGAAACAGATGGGCTGTTTTTGCGGCGAAGGTGAGTGCTCAAAGCACTCAAACAGTCCGATCCCTGTGCGCTTTTCCTTCCTCCGTTTTGAGCAGAATAGGCCTGGCCAGACAAGTTAGGCAGCCTGAAAGAACGCTATCAGCTGGCATGAGGGGCGTGAATAAGTTTGTATCCGTTTATGACCTGGCTGCCTGTCTGTGATCTGTTGCGGTGATGGAGTTTGCATGCTGCCTGACCGGTGCTTTGATCTGTACTTTCGTCTCACTCCCTGTCAGGGATTGGCATCACCCTCGAGTGAATTCATGGGAGAATGTAGATAGAAGGGGGGGAGGGTGCTCACGGGGAGCATTATATCTGGCAGGTGGCAGCTTAGGTAGGGGGAAAGACCGCTGTGCACACACTGAAACTTTTCGTCTCTTTGTCACTTCTCTCTCTTTGCACAGCGCTTCAGTAGGATCGCAAGGGCATCCTGCATTATAGGGGTGTAAGAACGGGGGGGGGGGGGTGTTCAAACTCTTAGGACTCCAGATCCGACGGGGTCCCCCCCGTTCGAGCTCTAGGGAGATCAGACCCCTGTGAACGGGGACCTCCCCATTCGGAGAGCTTTAGATAAGAAAAAATGCTAGGTCATGAAGACAACCTAGATGATGACTTTTATGAAGCCTAAACTATTCTCTACTCTAATTTAAAACATACTCAAACTTCTGAAATTCTAGCTAAAATCTTCTTGTAACATTTTGTAACTTGAATAAAATTAACTTCAGCATCAATTGAATTCAACTCCGTCATGAGGTGTCATTAATCAGCTTCTAATTTTTTCTAATTTATCATCAAACAAAGAATGGCAGAGGCAGAAACACTTGTGATATAGATATTAGGTGATCAATGTGCCCTTATATATCAGGGCAGTCGTTGTGGCTTGTCGTTCATGCACAGGACTTTGTTGCAGGGCTTGCAGAGCAGCTTGTGCAGATCGATGACAGTGCTCCCGTCTCTTCGTACTTCCTCAATAAGATCGGGGTTCCGTTTCATGGCACGGTCCCAATCTTCCTTCATCTCCGGTCGGCTTCTCTTTGTGTTCAGGCCACGCCTGCTTGTCATGGCAGCATGGTCCACACTCCGCTTTAGAGGGAATCCCGAAAAAGACATTTTGAAGTACGAATCTTCACAGCATCTTGAAAAGACTTCAGAGGGAAAGACAATGAAAAAATTAATGGTCAGCAACGGATCAGCGATCTCAATGGGGTCCAGGCTTGAGCAGCAGAATCAGGAGCAGTGAGCGGTGTGAGGGCATCACAGTCAGCAGCAGTGTAAGGCAAGAGAAAACAAAATAACTATACAAGAAAACGACTGTTCACAGAAGGCGGGGCATGGCGGGGCAGGTGAATCATTCAGTGACAGACTCGAAAAATTAATTTTGATCGCGCGCACGAACTCCGCGCGTCCCCTCCCCCCTCCGTTCGATCCGACGGGTCCCCCCCCCTGTTCGCGCTCTGCGGCCCCGTCTGAAGGACGGGGCCCCCCCGTCGGGCAGGCTCCTGCCTGCCCCACCGACGGGGTCCCCCCCCCC
>JAHBMJ010001934.1:101267-107208 GCA_018398765.1 Chromera velia | reverse complement strand
GGGAGAGAGAGAGAGAGAGAGAGAGAGAGAGAGCGGAGAGGGGGAGAGAGAGAGAGAGAGAGAGAGAGAGAGAGCGGAGAGGGGGAGAGAGAGAGAGAGAGAGAGAGAGAGAGAGCGGAGAGGGGGAGAGAGAGAGAGAGAGAGAGAGAGAGAGAGCGGAGAGGGGGAGAGAGAGAGAGAGAGAGAGAGAGAGAGAGCGGAGAGGGGGAGAGAGAGAGAGAGAGAGAGAGAGAGAGAGAGAGAGCGTGAAGAGAGAGAGAGAGAGAGAGAGAGAGAGAGCGGAGAGGGGGAGAGAGAGAGAGAGAGAGAGAGAGAGAGAGAGAGCGAAGAGAGAGAGAGAGAGCGAGAATGAGAGAGGGAGAGAACGGGGGAGAGAGAGAAGGGGTCTCTCTCTCCTTCCGTCCCACGTCTAATAAATCTTTATCTGTGAAATCAAGAGCAATCAGATAATGGTTGTTAATCTTCAAATGGATGAACTCAACGCAGTGAACGTACTTTGAAGATTGAGACATAATAAATGAAACCATAGTGAGTGTTAAGGAGTCATTAGGAGTTATTTCTTGATTAAGTCTTAAAAGTTTGCTTTGAGGTTTTTTTAATGATAACAAGTTATAAAAATGGTTGATAAATTTGTTTATAGGTTTAGTCTAGGCCGACCTGTAAATTTTATATCTATTATAAACTTTTTTTCGGCTTTTCATACAAAAAATATAAAGGATAGTTAAAAATATATAAGAAAATTAATTATGTTATGGATTTAAATTTTCTTAAACTTAGTTTTTATTCTATAGTATTTTTTAGAAAACACATGAAATCTTACATACGTCCGGGTTATCCCCCCCCTGACTGCATGTGAGTGCACTTTTCTGTGTGGCTTCAATCCACTTCAAGCAGCTATATAGCATGCGTCAACCATGCAATTGCAATTTTTTCTTGCTTTCCGGGGCCGTTCGCAAGCTTGCTTGCGTCAGATGGTTAATGCATGCATGCAGGTCAGACAAATGGCAGCCTGCCATGCATCAGATGGCCCTTATCGTTACCTATACTGTTCTTGCCTCCTGCGTCCCTCTTTCAGATGTTGTTGAGCAGAAACAGTGCATAGAGATCGCCCATAGAAGCCGAGAAAAAAAGAAAGAAGAAGCCTGAAGCCCGTAAACATTTCGTGGTTGGAGACCAAATTCGCATCGGCAGCATCGGCACATCCATGCAACGTTTCCCCTCATATCTGCTGAGATCTGCCTGTAACCTGTGTTCGGTTACAGCAGCGCTGTTTCTTGCATTGCTGGACTCAGGCCGCGAGATCCTTCGCACTTGCCAGAGGGGTGCAACGCAAAGTTCGCAGTGAGGAACGATGCATCAGGATATAGGCACGGAGGAGAACGTCGGGGGAGACCCGAGCAGAAGTCCTAACGTCCGCTTTCAGGAAAAAGAGAGTTCAATGAAACTCTCCGACCAGGTGAGCTTTTTTCTTTGGGTCACGGTTTCTCTTTACGTTGAATCGCTCGAGTGCCCTTGAGCGGTCCAAGAAGACGGATACATGTACGTATAGACAGTCTGGCATAAAGACGGACGGACGGACAAACAGACTGAAAGACAGACATCTAAAAAGGCAGAAAGACGGACAACTAAAGTGATGGACTGGGCGAAAAGTAATCGTTGATTCAACTGCCATGTATGCTTACATGTAGACAGGCATACGAGCAGAAAAGTCTAAGTTTCTTCTGTGTGCTGTGCGTGTGTGTGAGTGTGTGTGTGTGTGTTTGTGTGTATGCACGCGCCTTTGTCCGTGCCTTTCCCCCCCCTCTCTGAATCTCTGACGCTCTGTCTTCTTTGGCGTGTGTCCATATTAATGCGCGTGTGTCTGCATATGTATACGGATGAGTGCGCGCGTGCGTGAACACGCGAGTGGATGGGTGCGAGACAGGGAAAGACACCCGAATTGAGAACGGGTGAATACATGGCTGGGTTTGAAATGATCTGTGCAGGCAGATGCCTCGATACTGGGAGAGGGGGAGCAGTCAGTCTCTGTCCAGTCAGAGGTCTACCTCCAGCTTCCGTTCGCGAAGAGAGGGGAGGGAGCGGGGAGTCCGGAAGTGGACTCCGAGGCGTTTGAGTATACTCAGGGGAGAAGGGCGAGTGCAGATGGATGGCAGGGGGTGCACGCATCGGCGTCGTCCCTGGAAGAAGAGGTAGGCCAGTCTCCAGGGGGAGAGCAAGGAGGGAGGGATCGCGAGGAAGAAGAGAAAGAGGAAATGGATCACGAACACATGGCCGTACGAGAAGGAGAGGGGGGGGGAGACGGAGATGGTGAGGAAGCAAAAGAAAGCGAAGAATCGATGCGTTTGAGTGAGAAGGGCGGCTTCCTGACTCAGAGTCTGTTGAACTGTCTGAAAGCGGGAACGGCAAAGGACAACGTGGGCAGTCTGACGTTCGATGGGGTCATGAACAGCAATTCAGAAAACGAGATGATCAAGGCAAAGGGGAAGACACTGATGACTCGGGCGTTTCAAGGTCGTTCACTAGATGTATCAGCAAATGAACCACAACAAGTTTCTTGTCGGTTGTCTCGTAGAAGACGCCGGTAATGTGATCTTCTTAAAGGTATTCATCAGATTCAGTTTGGTCTGTGCGTAAAAACTGGTGTTCCGAAGGAGTCATCTGAGTGCATGATCTGCTTTCTTTTGGGTTTTTTCCTTCCTTCTCCAGAAAGTGAATGATCTACAGTCAACCGACAAAAGAATAGGAAGCTTCAGTCTTTTCTGTGAGCGAGGTCTTTTCTTTCTAGCATGAGAGGCCGCACGCTTCATGTGCTCATCGGCTGAGCATACATGCATGCGTACGGTAAGGCCTGTGCAACGTGCGTGACCCACTCACTCACATCGATGTCCTAGCTGTTTGTCGCCCATGAATTTTTCCGAACTTTTTTTCTGTCTATTCTGCTCCTGCTTGTTTGTTCCGTTTCCTATTTGCAGATGCAATCGGTCTGGTGGCGTTTTCTGCAGTCGACAACTCTCTGGTAAGAGATTCTCCTGCGCTTTCCCTTTCTTCTTTCTTCGTTTGCTCCCCCCCCGACGCCTCGATTGTCCCTTGCTCAATGGGTACTCGCCCTTTTCTCCCCAGATTCATATTTTTTTTCTGTCCTTTCATTCGGCATTGTGCTGTCTCTCTCTGCCTCTTCCCTGTCTCTCTGTGTTGCGCTTTCCCTCTCCTCCTCTGTCCCTCTCCTTCTCTCTTTCTCTCTTTCTCTTTTTCTCTCTTCCTCCCTTCCTCTCTTTCTCTCTTTCTCTCTTTCTCTCTTTCTCTCCCTCTTTCTTTCTCTCTCTCTCTCTCTCTCTCTCTCTCTCTCTCTCTTTCTCTCTATCTATCTATCTATCTATCTATCTATCTCTATCTCTATCTATCTACACACGTAGACATACACATATTCACACGCGCTCTCATTCACACGAACTCACATGGGGATATAAGCATGCTGATTGATGTCTGCAGGTGACTCGACTGATTGACATTCTCGCCCTCAGACACCACCACTACGGGGTGACTGCAGACCTTTTTCCTCAGGTACGTTGGCCGGTCTTCCTCTCCTCTTTTTAGCTCCTAGCTTGTTTCCCTTTCGCCTCTTTCTGTGGCAATTGTGTCCTGTCCTTTTCTTTTCTCTAGTTTCTTTCCTCGCTCAAGTCTTTCTTTTTCCGTTCCCGTCTCTCCGAGCTAGTTGCCACCGATACAAAGTGAAGGAAAAAGTGAAACGATAGCCAGCCATTGCAAGCACCGATCGAGACGATTGGGTGACTCTCTTTACATGTTGTATGCATGCATGCAGATGAAGGCCGCCCTAGTGGACGCTCTGGAGATGCTGTCGGGTGACAATTGGGATTCTTGGCAGGAGAAGGTCTGGAAGGAGCAGTGCGACGTCCTCAGCACTGTGCTGATCAGGGGAATCAACTCGATGGGGAGACGGTCAGCCTGCCTGTTGGGGGATTAGGGGAGAATTGTTTTGCTTTGCTTTGCTTTGCATGCTCCAGAATTGAGATGTTCATGCATACTCTGGGCTCATAATGAATCTTACGTAGCAGGCTGTATGATCCGAGTACAGAAAGAGAAGAGAAGAGAAGAGAAGAGAAGAGAAGAAAAGAGAGTCCTCCTCCTCTCTCTCAGTATTCAGCCAGTTAATCATCAGTCACCTCTTTATCGGAGTTGTGGGAAGGAAGCGTATTTTGTCCTGTCGGTAGTACGGACCGAGTACCTGCAAGTGCATCATGCATACAGTATGGGGGCAGCACCCTTTCACTCAGATCCTTATCGGGATAGCGACTACTCGATACGCATGAACCTACTCCAGCAAAAGAAGTGTCCAACCGACAGAAAAGGAGAGCCCAGCGCTTAAGTGCACTACTCTTCCCGCCCACAAGTCTTGCCTGTGTATGAACACAGGTGTTCTTTTGTCTGCTTCCATTTGAAGAGACTCTGGCAGGCAGGCAGGCAGGCAGGCAGGCAGGCAGGCAGTCAGAGAGGCTTTGGAACACCCTCTAACAGCTGCATTCATCCCTTCCTCTCTTTTGCCTTTTCTTTCCCCCCCCCCTCTCTTTGAATGCAATTACTCCCTGCAGACTCGAATTGATCCGAACGGACTGGAAGATGACCTTGCAGACCCTGGGGGAGGACGCTCTGGCTGCAAAGATCAGCGCGAACTTGATTACTGCCAGTTCTATGGAGGTGCATTGTCCGCGTCCCATAACTCGTTTGTATGAGGTTGCTGATTGGCAGCTGTCTCTCCCCCCCCCTCTCTCTGTTCATATGTATGATGATTTTGACTGATCGATTTTGGCGCTCATTGTGCGCCGACGGCGAACTGAGGGCAGTCAGTCCATATGTGTGCGTGCATAATTCGATAGTGTACTCAACCAAGCCACTCAAGAGGATCGAGGCGGCCTTTCCAATCTAGTCTTCATCGCATGCATGCGTTAGGCAGAGCACATGCAGGAAGATGCATCTCTCTTTCTCTTTCTGTCTTTCTCCATTCCTTTCTTTCTGTACGCGCTGGCTTCCAACCGGCCTGTACCTCAATTGATCTGTCTTGCATAAAAAGAGCGCACGAACGGAGACAGGTAAGAGAGAGAGAGAGAGAGAGAGAGAGAGAGCGAAGGACCGAGATCTTGAGAGTAACATAAAAACAGATGCAGCGAGAGATACCCCAGTCCCGTTATTTTTTCGTTTCCCTTCGTCCCATCTACCTCTTTGATTTTCTCTCTTTCGTTTCTCACCTGCATGTCCCCTCTCCCTTTTCCTTCCCATCTCCTGTCACTAACAAGCAAAGCAGTCTCCCGGTAACGCTCACGAGAGTCCCGCAAGTCCGCAGAGGAAGGGGAAGGGAGTCGGGCAGGTCGCTCAGAGAGAGGCGATGCTTTTCTCAAAGGACATTGGAAAGCTGCTCGTCTTTCTCGTCGGGGCCATCGACGACCTCCCCCGACTGCGCGGTCTGATTGAGGACATCCGGGTACCCTGGGACCAAATCTTCTCCAACTACGGCTCCGTTCCGAATATGCAGAGGGTCAAGGATGTCGTGCTGAAAACAATGGAGGTAGGTCCGCCTGCCTGCCTGACTCCTTTTTGAATGAATGCCTTGAATTCAGCTGTAATGAATTTCATTGTTTTTGCTGCCTGACATCTGGCCCGGGCCTGTCTTCTGCATGGATGTCAAGCTTGACTGCATGATCGAGACGTGTTCTCCTTTGAGCAAGAATCTGATCCTGCAGTGAGCAGCTTCAGTACCTTACTCGGAAAAATGTGCGTGCGTCAATGGACTTTGGGTGGACATGGATTCGGTACCTGATCACATTTGCGTTGCATTCACATTGCCTGCGTGAGCACGTGCCCCGTCTTGCATTGCAGGAAGTGGTCGGTGGAGGTTGGGAGGGGGAGCATGAAGAGTCGTGGACCTGGC
>JAHBMJ010001934.1:61267-96267 GCA_018398765.1 Chromera velia | reverse complement strand
AGCTGAGCGATTGGTCTAGGTGGAAAAATGTCTGGTACGACTGAAAGCTGTGCAAAGCTTCAGAAGAGGCGGTCAAAAAATGGAGGCTCCAGCAGACTCTCCGTTGACCCTCTCTTACTGACCTCCCTTGTGCGTTTCTGTCAAGCTCCTAGCAGAACAAAGAAGCTGGATGCTAAGCAAATCATCATACAAAGCGAGAGAGTAAGCCGCGCTTCCTTAACTGACCTGCAGGTGTTCCCAAGTCTCCGTCCACCAACACCTACAAACATGGAGGGACAGGCGTTCACGCTTTGTGCAGTTAAGGAAGCACTTCTGTCCAGCTTATTCTGCACGCACAAGGTCCCAAGGACAAAACCAAGGACCTAAGAAGCAGCGGGTCCGGACAGGCTGACCTGGGGGTTAACCCCAGGGCTCCCAAGACTGTGACCTGCAAGGAAAGAGTAAGGAGAACGATGAAGGCAGCAGTACTTTAATACCTAGATAAGGCTAGCAGCCCTCTCTGCTTGAACAGGAGGAGAAGCAGCAAGCAGGAAGACGTTAAAAACAAGATCAAGACGGCTGGTGTCCACTGGACCCACCTCCAAGCTCCACTTCGTACCGACCCGAGGTGACCCAGCAACTGTTGTTGTAGCCATCTCCTCCAGAGCCCCAAAAGTGCACTCCCAAAAAAAAAGTCAAAACCGAGAAAACGCTCTGTCAAACATCTTCTAAGACCATTAGAAGACATCTGATAGAGCGTTTTTTGTGGCAACATTTCTGTGGGAAAAGTTCGTTTGCTCAGAGGTTTAGAACTCCGCAGTTTTGAACCTGTGGACCTTCAAGACGGACAAGAGACTTCAGACCCAATTATTGGCCGACAGAGGCAAAGTCGGCTGCATGTGTCGAAAGGGTAGGGTGCCGCCACCCCCTCTGGCCCCGTAGCGGCGCCTCCCAGACCCACAATAAGCCCATGTCTGAACCTTGGGCCAGGGGGGTCAAACCCCCCCGCCGCCAGGTCCAGACATGGGCTTATTGTGGGTCTGGGAGGCGCCACCACGGGGCCAGAGGGGGTGGCGGCACCCTACCCCTTCGACACACGCAGCCGACTTTGCCTCTGTCGGCCAATAATCGGGTCTGAAGTCTCTTGTCCGTCTTGAAGGTCCACAGGTTCAAAACTGCGGAGTTCTGAACCTCTGAGCAAACGAACTTTTCCCACAGAAATGTTACCACAAAAAACGCTCTGTCAAATGTCTTCTGATGGTCTTAGAAGATGTCTGACAGAGCGTTTTATCGGTTTTGACTTTTTTTCGGGAGTGCACTTTCGGGGCTCTGGAGGAGACGGCTACAACAACAGTTGCTGGGTCACCTCAGGTCGGCACGAAGTGGAGCTTGGAGGTGGGTCCATTGGACACCAGCCGTCTTGATCTTATTTCTAACGTCTTCCTGCTTGCTGCTTCTCCTCCTGTTCAAGCGGGGAAGGGCTGCTAGCCTTATCTAGGTATTAAAGTACTGCTGCCTTCATCGCTCTCCTTACTCTTTCCTTGCAGGTCACAGTCTTGGGAGCCCTGGGGTCAACCCCCAGGTCAGCCTGTCCGGACCCGCTGCTTCTTAGGCCCTTGGTTTTGTCCTTGGGACCTTGTGCGTGCAGAATAAGCTGGACAGAAGTGCTTCTTTGACTGCACAAAGCGTGAACGCCTGTCCCTCCGTGTTTGCAGGTGTTGGTGGACGGAGATTTGGGAACACCTGCAGGTCAGTTAAGGAAGCGCGGCTTGCTTTCTCGCTTTGTATGATGATTTGCTTAGCATCCAGCTTCTTTGTCCTGCTAGGAGCTTGACGAAAACGTACAAGAGAGGTCACTGGGACAGGGTCGATGGAGAGTCTGCTGGAGCCTCCATTTTTTGACCGCCTCTTCTGAAGCTTTGCACAGCTCTCAGTCGTACCAGACATTTTTCCACCTAGACCAATCGCTCAGCTTTCATGCATTTGAATGTCTTTCACTTGCTCTGTGTATGTCAGTCTTTCAAAGCGGTCCATACTGTTCTGACGCAAGTGCTCCTTTCTCGTTCATCCTTTCTCATTTGTGGCACTCCGTACTGGTCTCCCTCTGAACATCTGGATCTACCTACAGACCTGTCCTTCTTTTTTACAGTTTCTCATTGACACACGCAGAACGATTTGCAAGCTTTTACGCCGTGTAGTGTGAGTTCTTTGTGAATAGAATTATGTTGTCTCTGTGCTCTGTTCTTAGGAATCCTCTCCGACCCCTGCTGACCGTCTCCTGTCCGGTCTGTCCAGCCTAGCTGTGAAGCCCTCCTTCCTGCACTGTTTCCCTTACAGAAGAATCAATTCTTTATACTTGATTGGCGGCGCTAAACGTTGCTTTTGAGCGTATCCATTAGTGTTGTGCCTGTGTATTTCTTTGCAGGTAACATTCACTAACTTCCACGTGCCGTAGTGATCGTAATTTTTCTCTAGCTAATCAACCAGTCTTTTGAGCACATTTGAGCAGATTCGCACAGAAGTAACGATTTCAAATGCTCTAAAAAACTTTAGATTGCTTTAAGTAACCTAGTTTTACTTTATAATGAAGCTAGAATATAGTAAATTTAAAAGTCACTTTGAATTCCACTAAGTCCTACTTTGGAGTCCACTCTGTTATAGGCATCCCAATCCTCATTGTATGGTTGCAAGCACCCGAAACTTTAGGCCCTCATGCAGTCTCCATTTCTCTCAATTGATTTGTGTATGGATCGATGTTTGTATGTTTTATTGTGCAGGTATTGGAATATCGCTGCCTCTGGACTCGCGGAGACGGTGTGTGCGGGTTTGGTCCCTATGACACGGGCCCTCGTGTACGCCTCCCTACCCAACCTGAAGGAGGCCCTTGCCGATGCACCCAGGGGCACGAGGATTGAGTCGGGGTACAAGGTCTGTCAGCTAGTCGGGCTTCGTCCATTGTTTGTTGCCAGAAATGGACTGAGTCTCGCTTTTCCCCACTCTCTCTCACTTTCTCTCTCTCTCTCTATGTATATATATATATATATATATGGAAATATATATGACTTTGTTGTGTTGTCATGCCTCCATTGGTCTCCCAAATGCATCATTTGTCCCCCTGTCACGACTTGGCTCTCAATTCCCTTCTACATGTATCAGCGAAGATTTTGGGCTCGTTGTGCTACCTTCACAGATTAGAATACATCAATGAATAAGTAAGTGAGGCGAAATTTTTGTCCTGCCCTCGGCTGGAGCTGTCTGCATATGTGCAGGTCGTGATCAATGGAAACGAGAAGAGCCCCCTCTTCTGGATGCTCAAAAGGGGGAGAATTCTTCTCGCCAGACACATCCTCAGGTCGGTTTCTTGAAAAAACAAACAATTATTGCATATGGAGAAATGTCTTTATATGCACACAATGAACAGAAAATTTCCCTCTCTAAATGCATCCCGCGGTCAGTCGCCTGGTCAAGCTGAGAGCAACTCACTTACGTCTCTGTAGGCATCGGAACAGGAGCAGCTCTGAGCGCATGCACGCGTGCACATACGTACGTGTATGTATGTGTGTATGTATATGTGTGTGTGTGTGTGTGTGTGTGTGTATGTTTGTGTGTATGTTTATGTGTGTGTGTGTGTGTGTGTGTGTGATACCTCCACATGACGTTCTAGCTTCTGCAGGGACATCTTGGCAATCCGACAAAACAAATCGGGTATCATGTACGGCAAGCAACGGCTTTGGGAGACTCACGGAAAGCATCTTGTAGAACGAATCAACAATGAGGCCCCAGACCTCTGGTCGGTCGGTTCGTTGGTTCTTTTTTGTCTATGATTTTGTTTGTTCTATTTCTGCGTCGTTTCTTCTTTCATTGTTTCCTTCAGTTTCTCCTTTCTCATCTTTTGACGCTGTATAAGTCTCTCCTGCCCCCCTATCTCTCTACACCTACCCGTCATCTCTCCTGGATCTCTTCTCCACCTCCTGCCTCTTCTGCTTTTCTGGTCTGGTCGGTATGCCAGATCAACTGATGGGATGAAAACCTTTCTTCGACCTTGATTCCAATCAGACAACTAATGGTCTTCTCTCTTATCCACTGATTGCACTCGTGCACTGCATGTAGGTGGGATCTTCTCGACGGGCACATTTGATGTAGCGACCTCGTGATCGATTCCCAGAGGAAGGTAAACCTCTACGTGTAGGAGTTCTGGGGAGATTCCAGGTTAACCGGCCGGCCGTCTGTCTCGTCTTCACTTTCTGCATAAACATGCGTGTATCTTCTATGTACTAAAATTACAGTCCTTCAAAGTATTTCTGTTTTCCTTACCTCCGTTCCTATAGATTTCATCTGGTTGAGTACGTTGGGGTGATCTTCTGTCTGAATTGAGGCTGCTGCGAGTTAATTCTTGCTTGAGCTTGGAGGTCTCTACAAAGAATACACAAACGTCCACATGAGGGTTTTCATTTTGCTTGCCGGCATGCATTGCTTGGATAACCTGCAGCCTCTCTTTTCCCTTCAGTTCCCCTCTTTTCCAAATAATTATTTGGGCGCTTCTCGCGTTGGCCTTTCCTTTGCAGGCAGAAGATCGGACCTCCAGGAGAAGAAAAGCTTCTGTGGGAAGGCGCTTCCAGCCAGCTCCTCTTTCAGCTGATCAAACTCAGAAACTTCCGACTCGTGCAGCACCCGGTTCTTGAGTGGGTGATCTCGAAAAAGTGGGAGCCCTTCGCATGCAGGAACTTTTTTCTCATGAGGTGAGTGAGGTGTTAACCAGGAAGGATGTAGCCCAGGGCATAGATGCATGAACCAGATAGGCGGCAGCGATCGGACGTTGACGGGCAACAAATCGTTCTTTCTTTTTTCTTTCAACTGTCACTTACGCACAGTAGAAAACAACCTCATATCCGAAGTTGAGCAACTCGCACATATTCTTACAGTCATAGATATACACGAACACACGATCAAGCGTGCATCCTCGAGCACATCGAAAATTCTATGCACTTGTTCTTCTTCCACATGGAGGGAGGCAGACATGTATGTGTATACTCTCTGGGTCAAATAGAGTGGAATGAAGCCACTGGTATGCCTAAAGCCCCCCCTTCTCTCTCTGTATCTCTGTCTGTCTCACTCTCTTCTTGTGTCCCCTTGTTTAGGAATCTGTACGTGTTTTTCTGAGTGCATGAATATGTGTGTGTATGTATGTATGTGTGTGTATGTGTGTGTGTGTGTGTGTGTGTGTGTGTGTGTATGTGTGTGTATGTGTGTGTGTATATGTGTGTGTGTGTGTGTGTGTGTGTCCGAATCTGCTGACTCAGGGCTTAGTACCTTCTGAACTCCATCCTGTTCTCTTTGGGGTACGTCTGGCTGGTCTTCAAAAAGTTCCCACCCGTAGTCGCGTGGTTCATGGGGAAGCTGGCTTTGGTTTCCTCCGTCTTCCTTCTCCTCGTGGAGGCAAAAAAGTGTATCAATCAATGGAGGAACGGATGTTTCAGCCCCAAGATGATCCTCGGAGGTCGCATCAGAGTTGGACTCCCCTTCCACCTTGCACAGACGTTTACTATCATCGACATCGCAGCGACAATCTCGATCCTCGTCGTGACGACGATAGAGCTGACCTCAAAAGGTTTTCTGGATTACGTGAGTTGCTTTTCTGGAGGCCGTAGACGGCCTGTCTGGCTGCATGGGTGGCTCTCTTGAAGGACGCATCTCTCTCTGTGTCTGCCCATATCTTTCTTTTCATACCCATCTCTGCCTCCGTCTCTGTGTGCATATCCCTGTCTTTTTAGGTCGTCCTTCTGTCTCGGTGTGCATATCATTGTTTGAAATTCGGTGAAAGTGCAGCCCTCAGTCCCTCCGTGAGCGTCCTTCGTTCTGCTTGTCTTCCTGGTTGTCTGCGTATATCTCTGTTGATTAACATGTTTATTTCTGCCAAATCACTGGCCTCTTTTTACGCATTTTTCTCTTTGTGAGTGGGTTTGTTTTCATTTCTCTGTCTGGCCCCTTTGATGCCTGCATGAATAATCGCAGGACATAAAACCGTCCTTTGAGAATAAGGGCGATGCTCTTCCTGCTCTGGCGGCAGTCGTGATGATTCTTGCATGGCTGTCCAATGTGCAGGTGAGCTAGAGATACTGCGACCTTTTTTTAGTACCGTACCGGTGTGTCGAGCTCTCTCCCTATCTCTCTTATTGCAGAGTCTCCTACACATCCTTTCTCCCCTTACTTTCAGTGGAGTTCTATAAACTTCCTCCAAGCTCCTCTATTGGGTACAGTCGCTCATTTTTCATTGGTGAAGCTTGATAGAGCCGAGAGTGTAATGTTCCGCTAGCTCTGTGGAGCTCGTATGACGAAGTTGAGCAGCCGTGCCTGCATGCGTTTGTCGAATGCTATCCGCAGCTGCTTCTAGCGGTTAAGCCTGTGATGCATCTGTTGAAGCTGACGGCGTTCATGATGGGGATGCTGCTGCCCTTCGTCTTCGTCCTCGGGTGTCTCACTGTGGGATTTACATCCTCGATCTGGGTGATCACTCGAGGAGACGACGTGCCCGGGTTTGAGACCCTAGCGGTGAGTGCGCCAATGTGTGTATGCATGGATTGGGAAACTGCAAAGAAAGAAAGAGAGGGGAAGCGAGAAACTTCGCGACGAATGCAGCAAGAGGAAAGCAGTTTTGGGAACACCTCAGGGAAGTTCTTGCAGACGGAGTCACTGCACAATCGAGAGAGAGAGAATGCGATCTAGATTTCTCGACAGGAAGAAGTGGAAAAAGGATCAGGGGAGTTCCATGAAAAGGAACAGTGGGCCTCAATCTGCCTTTAGTTTTATAAAGGCAAAACACAAGTAAGCAAGCAGGGATTTTGACAAGCAAAGGAATGGAGTGGAGTTAGGAGACTCATTACATGTACGCGTGTAGGTATGTATGTATGTATCGGTCCAGGTGGATGGGTTGGTTGAGAGATGAGAGGATGGATGGCTAGATGCATGGCCGAATGTCTAAACACATTCAAATCCAATTAATGAGATTCTTTTTGCTTGGTAAAACCGGCGTGTATATCCATCCCAGATCTTCACTTACTCTCCCTCACTATGCTGACATTCCCTGTAGGCCCTCAATCTCCTGTCCTCCTTGTCATCTTTCCTCTGCTTACGCTTTGCGTGTAGCTGATCATGACAAACACTTTCCTGTTCCTCTGTGGTGCGTGGAAGCCTGACTACGTGAACATCTCGTACGACCCCACAGAGACTCTCCTTCTGCTGTACTCAATTATCGTCTACTTCACATTCCTTCCGACGATCGTGGCCATCTTTGTGAGGACGGTGAGTGAAAACTACGACATGGCAAGGCAACAGGCTCTGTTCGCACGGACGCAAATTGTTTTGGATATCGAGTGCTCTATGCACAGAGAGACGCTGGACAAATACGCAGAGACGTTCGACTTTGGCAAAGAGCTGACATTCGACAGCGATCGAGAGGTCGGTCTGTTCATTCCACTGCCAATCTGTCTGTCTGTCTATCTATCTGTCCTTCGTTCGTCGTAGCTTTCTCCTGTCCAGCAGTGCCATGCATTTGCTCTGCGTGCATATATGCATGCGTTTATATGTCATGTGATGGACCGTTGGTTATGCTTTCCATGTCAATCTTTGCCTTCGGATTCTGATAACAGTAGTACACTCGTTCAGGTCTCTCTCCGTCTCCGTGTGTTACGTACATAAATATACATATGTGTATACGTATACGTATTTATATACATTTATGTCACATGTGACTTGTGCAGGTGGGTCCGTTTAGTAGCGTGTCAACCTGGTTCGACACCCACTTTGTCCCCCCCGGCGCTTCGCTGAGAGGAGGGCGTACCGATCGAAGAGACAGGTCCGTCCGTCCGTCCGTCCGTCCATCGGTTCTTCTTTTTACCTGCACTTGAGATTACATTCCTAGCTTGCAGTATGATTCTGAGTGGGACGTTCAGATCAATTGAAGGAAATGCATAAATGAGGAGGGGCGCTCTCCTGTCTGCATAGATAAATGAACAAAGCATTCAAGAAAATGAGCGCATCATCAAATGTTTGCATGAATAAACCGTGCATGCATGTGGAGAGATACCTTTATGCATGCATATGCATGTGTGTGCGCAAGAGAGAGAGCAGATATGCCAACGAGGAAGGGCTCGAAATTCCCTGGCCCCAGGAGACTCTGGCATCAACGTTGGCGACAGACACAGGGGGGGTGCAAGCAAGAGTGAAGCTCCGGATTGGGAAGATCAAGAAGGGCGCCTTTGGGCTCTCGGGGGTGATGAAGACTATGCTGAGGGTCCTGAAAAAGGAGGGCAAAATCAAGGGAGAGACCAGTGACGGTTTATCTCAGAGCTCCAAACCCGGTTCCACCGTGTTGTCTTAAAGGGAAACAAAAATAAGAACGGTACCGGCCAGCTGGAGATGCAGACTGAAAGACGTGCGGGGACAAAGACTTGAAGCGGCCGACTTTACAATTAGTAGCGGAATATCGACGGCATAAAAGTTCATTAAAGTTCCATTTTATTTGTTTTTCAGAGTACAAAGGAGAGGCCTGAAGATAGTTAAAGTGGTCTCTCAGACTGGACAATAGAAAGACAGATGAAAAGGAAAAAAAGTTACTGGATGAAAGAAAAGGGAAAAGGGGGGGTCAATTCAGAGGTGCAGAATTTAAAGAAGGAGGTCTTTTGCTCTATAAGGTCCTCTTTCTGCACATGTCTATTTCCTTTCTCTACTACTGCGTACACACGTCCATTTCCCTTCTCTACTACTGCGTGCACACGTCCATTTCGCTTCTCTACTACTGCGTGCACATATCCATTTCGCTTCTCTACTACTGCGTACACATGTCCATTTCGCTTCTCTACTACTGTGTACACATGTCCGTTTCGCTTCTCTACTACTGCGTGCACATGTCCATTTCCCTTCTCTACTACTGTATAGTAAATGATCTGCGTGGACGTCGTTTTTGTGGTCCTTGTTTCTTTTTCTTCCTCGCATGAGACTCATTCCAGTGCATCGCAGCATGCCCGTCGTCTCTTCACTCCACCTTGTTTTTCGAACACGCGTTCCGCCACGTCTCGTGCAGCCTCTTTGGATGAATGAGCTGTTTAGGGTTTTCAAAGAAAAGTCTTTCCGCATTCTGGGAGAAGCGCAAACTCGTTGCTCAAACTCCAAATCAAAATGGATAGGTGTAAAATCTAATGTCCTTTTCGGTGTTAAAGGCCAAGCCGAAAATCACGAAAAACAAAGAAAGAAAGAAAACCTGAAATCGCATATCTGTTTGTTTGCAATCCGTCTCCTTGGAACCGTTCGTTGCTACCAAACATTCATATCTGCCGCTCAAACAAAAATTCAGCCTCTGAGTCAGCAGATTGAAAATCTGCTTTTCGTTTCCGTTATGCCGAAAATTGGACATATGTATATGTGTGTTCTTCACTTTCATGTGTTATTTTGTAGCCATTTCAAGCAAAACTCCGCATCCAGCACTTTTAAATTGTTGCCAGGACTAGAGAAAGGCAGATCACATCATGAACTGCTCAAGCGTTACCGAGCGTGTCGATTCTTGCCTAGACCTGTCACACCGCTATGTATGTATGAATCCATACCCCTTGGCGTCTCTCGTTTTTTATAATTTTTTTAACCTTAATGCGTTGAGTTAGGAAGCATACAGAAAAAGTAAGGAAAAAGGGAAGAAAAGCAAGTAAAAGAAGATAAAGAGGAACGCGGAGATGAGCAGGCAAAAGATAAAGAGGAAGGGAAACAAGAAGGGAAAGTAGAAAAGAACGAGAAGAAAGATGGCGGAGAGGGCAAAGATGACGGAGAGGAGGTCTTTGGGATGAGGTTGGGTTTAAAAATCGAGACGATGTTCGAAAAGACAATTAACTGTAGACAAACGGCAGCAACCAAGTATTTCTGTCCTCTGGGTGGGCTCGATCGATCAAACTTTATATTTAAATATATGAATTCATGTACTGTTGTTGAAATTCTTTGTATGAGGGAACGGAGTGACAGCAATTCAACATGGAAACAGGCAGACCATTTCCGGTCCAATTCCGGACCGAAATATTTGACAATGTGACATGTTTAGCAAAAAGGGTAGAGGGAAAAGGATGATTGCATGACTTCTTTTTTAAGACGTTTTTATATGTGAAGGTCTTGTTAATCACCATTATACTAGACAGCGGTCCCACAAAGGAAGTGTAACCCGAAATGGTCCTATATATATTAAAAGTTGACGTTTCTTGCGGGGAGTTATTCCAGCCTCCGCTACCGATTGTTCAAATACAGTTCAATTTAGTTTAAAAATTTTATAATTTTTACTTTAATTCCTTATGTAGGGGTTAATTCTTTCATTCTAAATTCCCGGTCGGCATTTATCAAATTATTTCCCTGAACCTAAGATCCACTTGAATGGTGGGGCCGCATTTTTAGATAGGCTTGAACGCCCGCGCCGCAGGCGCGGCCGCTGTCTTGAAAGGCAGCGCGCAGGCGTGGGCAGATTCTGATTCAGAAGATGAATGAATAGAGATGTTATATATACCAGATTCACCCATACTTTGCCCACTTTCGCACTGCCTTCCGGGGCCGCCCGTGCGTGCATTTGTCTGCCGTCTCTTTTCTGGCTGGAGAGATCGTGCAAAGTCGAGGCAGGGGCAGATCTTGGGTCAGAGCTCAAGTGACCAAATGGGGGTCTCCAAAGTTACTGATTACATCTTTGAGGTCGGGGGGGTCCATAGAATAGCCTTTTCTATCAAATTTTTATTGGAGTGATAAGAACTGAAAAATTTGCCCATCCGTCTCCCTGCATGCCCCTCTGTCCATGTGTGTCGCTTTCCTCTTTCTGCAGGGCACCCACCAGACCGTCTACCCAGGAGGCTAACGACTCTTTTCTCTCTCTAGGTTAGATTGAGTAATCCTGAGCTGTGACTGAGGCAGTGTATGCTTCTTGTAGGCTGCAATGCATGAGTGCCCCCTCACTTTTGGGCAGGCTCTTTACATCGATTTATCTGGAGTTTTTTCAAACTTTATATATTTAGGTGGAGGACCCGAAACCCTGGTGGGCAAAGTATGGTAAAATATATGGTATGACCGTATACTGGCACTGAGCTATGTATGATGTAATCTAGGATGTAATATTGATATTGTATGATTATATATCATGATATGTACGAAACCTAGGCATAAATAGTATTTTAAAGACAATATATCGATTTATTTATACGTTATTATCTTTCAATTTTTGTTCATATATTCTTTGAATGAGATTTGCTAGGCCGCAAATTTGGATAGACTTGATTGGCAGCGCCGCAGGCGATCTTGATATTTTTTTTTTAAGTGGACATTAGGTGCAGGGAGATATATCAAATAAAATAGAATTTTTACTGCTAGATAAGAACAGTTAAGCAAAAAAGCATTTCTATTAACACTTAGCTTTCGATTTCAATGCACATTTAACACTATTTAACACTGAGATTTAGCTTAAATGTTTAAGTGATCTCCTCAATGCCTAGCCCGACCGGGTCCATAAGTTTAGATATAAGTTCACTTTAAAAGTTTTATATACTATGTAATTGAATTATGACTCATATTTGAATTGATATTATTGCTAATCTCATTGACATATTATGCGTGTGTCGAAACAGATGCGCATAGGCATTGCATGGCGTGAAGGCTTTCAGCTGGGATTTGCCAGCACACACTCCGTCTCAGTTTTTGTTCACTTGCTTATTTTTGTTCACTTGCTTACCATGCAGTGCAGTGACCAACAGACCCAGTGTCTTGACACTTCGCAAGATCCACGCACACCCAAGTTAGCTGGGATCCAATCACAAAGTGCGAGTGACTTGTTTGCTATATGGTAGCGGAAGAATTGAAGAAAGATGTAGAGAGGCTGTCTGCCAGAGAGAAAATCAATGTCGACCAAGTGAGTCGACGTGCAGATGAATGGCAATAAGGTGAATCAAGGGAGCTCACGCTGGTTGATTCAGGGAAAGAAAACTCGATCAGGTTTGTTTGTTGACCAGGAGCACGACCAGAAGGAGGACGAGTGACCCCTCCGCTCCCCACGCATCCTTCTCTTCTTTTCCTCCCTTCCCTTTCTGTGTCGCCACACCCCTTTACACACGTGCACATGCAGCCCGTCTCCGGAGAACTGGAACGAGGACGAGACGAGCAAGCGCCGCCCCCTGGTGGGCCTGCTACGCACAGCGGTAGAGATTGGAGGGTTAAATAAACAGAAACAAGTGCCGAAAGATCGAAAAAGAGCTAGGGGCATGAAGGCTGACAAGAACCGGAAAATTGAACGCAGCCAGTTCCATCAACTGCATACGCGTCTCTCTACCCCAACCCACGTGCATGCCCAGAATTCGTTGACTGATCACCGAGAGAGACCCCATGCACTCTCTAACTTCACAGCCTCTCGATAACAGCCGCAGCACCCATGCCAGTGCCAATGCACATCGAGACAACGCCATACTTGCCACCGGTCCTCTTCAACTCAGGCATCAGGGTTGCGATCTGCCGGGCACCTGTGCAGCCGAGAGGGTGGCCGAGAGCGATCGCACCTCCCTTCGGGTTCAGCTTCTGCTTCGGAATACCCAAATCCTGCACATAACACGCGCAGACACACACACACACACACACGCGCGCGCGCGCGCGCATACACGCGCGCGCAGAGAGGGAGAGAGACAGAAGCTTCATTGACCCCTAATTTTTCTAAGATGCGGGCAAAAAGATTATTTTTATTGACACGAGCATTCGAATGGAAGGTCACGGGGCAAGGGTCACAACACAAAGCTGGGCAGATGCATGAGGAAACGGAAATGCGAGAAGACCGAGCTTGTATGGATGGGCAAGGGGGTGATGCGTATCTCTCGAGAGGGATGAAAAAGAGCGAAAGAGAGAGGAAAGAAAGAGGCACTTGCAAAATTCATATGAGAGCAGACTCGATCGTCGTAGAAAGAGGGCAAAGAATGAATGACAGGGAGGACCCCACCCGACAGAAAGAAGTGTTAATTTCGCTTCCGCCCTCTCAAATCAACGTCCCTTCCCTCTCCTCTGGCTGACCTGCATGCAGTACGTGGCCTGGCTTGCGAAGGCCTCATTGACTTCGAACACGTCGATGTCCTTGATGGTGAGGCCAGCCATGCGGAGGGCTGCCGGGATGGCGACTGCAGGGCCAATGCCCATGACCTCAGGGGGAACTCCGACGGCAGAAAAAGAGACGAATCTGCGCGGGCATCAGATGAATTTTGGTGAAGGAGTGAATAAACGGGCAGCGATAGGCAGAAGTCACTACTGAAGGCCTGCTAAAGAGAAGGGAGAGAGACCAGAAAGACAAGACAAGCAGATAAATCAGGAAGGTGTGAAGAGAACTTTCAGGACAGACCGAGGAGAGGAGTGTGGAGATGCTTCGCATTCTGCTTCCTTCTTTCCCTCTCACAAACGGCAGATGACAGACAAAAAGGGAATAAAAAGACGTCCAAAGAAAAAAGCCGAGCACCCAAATCCCACCCCGCACTTACTTGACACCCAGACGGACCCACCTGCCAATAATCGGAAGACGAAGGCGCTCAGCAGCAGAGCGTCTGGCCATGAGGACAAGAGCGGCACCGTCAGAGACCTGAGAGGAGTTACCCGCAGTTGTGGTGCCCCCCTTCTGGAAGGCGGGCTTCAGCTTCTGCAGACTCGCCATAGTGGTGGCGGCGCGGATTCCCTCGTCGGCGTCGACAACCTTCTCGACCACATCTTCGGAACCGTCGGCAGCGGTGGTGCGGATCTTGGCTCGCACGGGCACAATCTCCTCTCTGAAGAGTCCTGCCTGTTGGGCCTTCGCGGCCTTGGCGTGCGACTCCACCGCCATAGTGTCCTGCGCGTCTCTGGAGATTCCGTACTTGGCAGCAACATTCTCGGAAGTGATGCCCATGGGAAGGAGGCAGTTGCGTGCACCCTCGTGCTCGAAGACATTCTCGGAGATCTGCTCGGGATTCAGCGTTGCCTGCATATCGTTGTTGGTCATGCTCTCAACCCCCCCCCCGACCCCAACGTCGATGTAGCCTGCCTCGATCTGTGCAGCGATGTTGGCACAGGCCTGGAGGCCAGAGGAGCACTGGCGGTTGACGGTCATCACGGGAACATCAGCGGGCCAGCCGGAGAGCAGCTGCCCGATTCGAGAGGACAGGGCGCCGCCACCGGGCTGAAGGACGTTGCCGATACACACGTCTCCCACATCCTTGGGGTTGACCCCCGTGCGCTTGACAAGGGCCTCAAAGAGGGGGGCGAGCATGTCTTCGGGCATGGTGTCCTTGAAGCTGCCCTTCTTGGCCTTGCACACGGCAGTGCGGACAGCGCAGCAGATGACGACGTCATCAGAAGGGGACTTGGCCGTTTTGACGTGGCCGGAGATATTAGAGATTCTCTGCATTTTTTTTTTACTGCTGGGAAAAGAAAAGATCAGGGCCGAGTGATTGAATCTCCTGGAACAAGAGGACCAACAGACGGACTCAGGTTATGACTCAGAATTTTCCTGTGCAGCTGTGCAGCAAGAGGTCTCACGGAAACGAGGTGATCTTTTTCATCGATGTGTCCGCAATTCAGCAGTCTGACACAGGTCAGGCAGAGGAGGTGACGTCAGTATGAATCGTCAAGCTACTGCATGCCGGGGCCTTCCAGGTCCGTATATGGCCGGGGTCCTTTTGCATGTGCGTGACAAAAATCCGCACAACGTTCCGGGCTTGTAAAAGGAGCGCACCCCTTTGCCCCTGTCTCAGGCTGTCGGCTGAAATGTCAATAACTCTGAAAGAGACTCAGTCCTCTTCGACTTCTTCAGAGCCCTCCACGCCCAGCATGAGACCATTGGAAAGAACAAAAACTAGCGCACTGAATCCGACTGAGTTTCCGTTTCCGATGAGAGGGGCGTCTCCGCCGTCTGGGGACTTCGTGGAGGGAGACGGCGGGTTGGACAGGCGCAAGAAAGCGGAGACGGAATTCCTCTCATACCACCAGCGGGCCTGCCCAGGGGCAGAGACGGCAAGCACAGAAGACATTGTCGAGGAAATGAAGGCCTTCCTCTCTGCGGGAGCTGCGGCGGAGGGGGGGGTCCAGTGGCTGCAAGGAGCAGGCACAAACGATGAGAGCGAGGAGACGGCAGAAGCCACAAGGGGACACTCCAGTCGAGCGTCCCTGATGGCTGCCCGTTTCGCCCAGGAAATCCAAAAGGAAAAAAAGCAATCACCTGGAGGGAAACTGAGAGGGCTTCTCTCTAGGGGTGGGCCTGTCCTGGTGGACGTTAGAGATGAAGAGGAGAGGCGTGTGTCTGTGATCCCAGGTTCTTTTTCGAAAGACGAGTTTGAACGGGAGGTTGCTGGACTTACTGAGGAGTCTCAATTGAAGACAACAACAGAAGACGCCAAGGAGCCCTTTGACCCTTCTGCCGTGCGAGTTGTGCCTTGTAAGTCTATTTGTGGGGCTCTTGATTTTCATTCCCATCGCGATGGATGAACAAATCTTCGAGTACTTACACATTCGTTTTTGTGCTTCTCTTACTTTTGTCATCAAGCTTGTCTTCCTGCAGATTGGTTATCTCGCTCGCATTCTCCTGTATTCTCCTATTTCTTTCCCCTGCTCTCTGTTCTTCTGATTCTGTCCCGCTGTTTATCTCTTTTCTACCTCACGCACAAGTACAACAAAATGTATCCTTTCACTCTCCCGTTCAGAAAAGGGAAAGGGCAAGGCGACAGGGAGGGCATAGTGTGATAGAGGGTGCGGGTGGGGTGGAGAGCGAAGTGACCTGTGTGAATATGTTACGCCAGCCGCAGTCGAATCTGATCTTTCTCTCTGTACCTATCTACCCCTTTGCCTGTGTCTGAATTGATTTCCAGTTGTATCTCCACATATCTGAATCTTGCTTTTGTTTATTTTTGTGTGGCTGTCTTTCTGTCAGTGTGTCTATCTCAAGATACTGTCTATCTCTTTGTCTTTCTGTCAAACATACAGTCTGTCTGTCTGTTTCTTTCCTTCCTCCTCCCCCCCCCTTCTCTCTCTCTCTCTCTCTCTCTCTCTCTCCCTCTCTCCCCCTGTGTGTGTGTATGTGTGTATGTGTGTATATGTGTGTGTGAGAGAGAGAGAGGAGTGGGGGTATGCGTGATTGCATGTGCGTGTCTTTCACTGTCCTTTTATCTTTCTCTGTGATTCTCTGTCCTTGTATTTCTGTATGCATGCATCTGCGTAAATGTGTATTTTCTTGTCCGTCTCTCTGTGTCTCTTTAGACATTCCTCTCCATTTGCCCTGTGTTCCTCCCGCGATTCTGTGTAGCGAAGTTGACATCAAATCTCTGTGTGATCAATCATTTCTCTTGTCAGTCTGCTGGTCCGTTCTCGAAATTGTTGGACTCGCTCTTCAGCGAATCACTGTACAGGACAAGTAGCCAAACAGCCTGCCTGCCTGGCCATTGCTCAAGTCGCTCTCCGAATGCGCGCAGAAAGAAAGATGTTTGCTGTGAAGAGCGTAAACATTGCATGCGATCACAGTGGGGGTACCCAAACTCCATGCATGCAGACTGCACGATCGGCTACCGGAGCGGTTTGTGTGTGAGGGATTTGAAGGTTCGGGGGTTCACTCAGTCAAGAAACGGGGAGGGCGTAATTCTGTGGGCCCACAAGGTGGGGGCTCTGTCTGTGTCACCCGGAGGGAGCGGTACGGCAAAAGAGGGAACAGAAGAGACCTCAGTAGCTGTCAAAGTTGTACACACCTATGGAGCTGCGTGGGAATCCATGGCTCCAAAAGACTTTAAAACCGTTTGCTATGACAAGCGGAAGCAAGCCGTCTCGATGTTCCGGCTTCTCTTCGACCGAGCTTGTTGGTGTTGCTGCAAACGGAGAAAAAAGTAGTCTTGACAAGCAGCCTTGAAGCAGGCTTGTGGCGTCACTTGTCATCCTTATTGAATGCTACGATCTAACAGTCTAGGCGGGAGTCCAATCCTCTAAACATGTAAATCCGACTAGAAATCCTAATCCTCATCTTTTTCATATTAATTGATGAACTCTTGTATGAATCTAGGTATGAATCAAACACAATTATATAATGTTATATTGAATTTATCTAAGAATTTACTTTTTTTAGTTTTACTCTATAATAACTTAGTGATAGTGATATATAGTGATTCAGTGGTGCTAGCAGTGATGCCTTTGAGCACTGTCCCTGTTTTGTCTTTAGTCGTTTAAAACAACTTTCAAATAGCAGACTGAACTGAGAGTCTGCCCTCCATCACTGGCACTGAGGCATGCTCAGATATCAGACCATTACTAGGACTATGTGACAAGGCCGCATATGACCCGCCTGGAATCTTATGCTAGAACTTAATTCTGTTTAAATTATGCAACAAATTGCCAACAATTTTCCTTGCATGTTGTGACCTGTCAATACCTGCGCTAAACACTAGACACCTAGCATAGGCGGCATAATTGGTCGATGGCAATGGCGCATGATGATGATAAGGAGGAGGAATAAAACTGTCTTATCATGGCCCTTATGCGTTGCCACCAACACTGGTCCAACAGTGACTAACTGCTAGAAGCCTAGAAATAGGCTGATGGCGATACATGGTGTATTGACCTTGTCCTCGTTGCTAAGAGCATGCATGGCCTGCAGGTCAGCTTGAATGAATTGAATTCTTTCTGTGAAGAGAGGGGGCTCACTGTTAATTTAAAAAAGACGAAAATCATGCGTCTGTCTGACTCTTACCCTGCAACTGAAGGCAGGCTTATGTTTGGGAGAAAAGAAGTCGAGAGAGTGGGGTCGTATAAGTATTTGGGTATTCTTTTGTTCGAAGAGGGAGACTTACGGGAGGTAATAGAGGAGAGGCTTAGCATAGCGAGTAGACGGATGGGTCATGCAAAGAGCGTGGCACTCTCTTTAGGTCGCCTGCCCCCCGCAGCAAAAATTTTGTGTTTATGTGCTTTCTAGTTGCCTGTTGCTCTATACGCGTTTGACTGTCTACCTGTCCACAAATCAGACATGGATAGATTAGATGCCCTTCAATTGCACTTTGTTTGTTGGGCTTTGAATCTGTCTCTCTCCTCTTTCCGTGTACCTACTCTGTGTGCTGTCGGTCTACTTCCTGCATATGTGCATGTGTCGATGAGACTTGCTGGATATTGACCTCAAGATGCCTGCGGGTGCCTGGTCGGCTTTAATAAATGGTGATTGTCCTTCCTCTATGATGCACGCACAAAAATTAATTGGGTCAACCGGATTGGAAGAATTTATGACTGTCAATCCAACCATCAGAAGAAGAAAGAAAGCCACCAAGGTTGGCCGTCTCCTTCTCTTAAGAGCAGTGATCAACCGGGAAGTTGATGAATGGATTGATGGTTATCTAGAAAGGGCCACTTCACGGGGGACGGTTTTGCAGTTTGGCAGAGGCGTCAGAGCGAATGTGTTCTAAACATTTTATCCTATTGCCCAACGTTCATCTCTCCTCTTCCTTTCCTGTACTTTTCCTTCATCCCCTTCGTCCCCCCGTTTCGTTTCCCTCCCTCGCGCTGCGATCTGGTCCTCAGGCCCTTTTTCAGCCTTGCTGTATATGTTGCTTGGTGATCGCCCCTATGCACCGTACAGAGGGCTGGAAAACGTGGTTTGCTCTGCATACAGAAGCAAAGCAGACGATCTGCTGCACCGACTAACTGAATGTACAGAAATAAGAGCAGATCGAGAGGTTCTGAATGCAATTGTAACCGAAATTGAAGCTAAATTAGACAGAGCCCAAGAAAGAGAGAGAAAGTGGTTGCTATCGAAAGACTCCACCCCTCTAAAACACGCCACGCAAAGCGAATTGTTGGCACGAATGAAGGTCACCCTGGCACTCAGACACTCACCCATACCGGCCCTGCGACTCTTGCAAAACATCTGTCTGCGCCCTCCATCGTAAGGCCTGCGATTCGATGCATGTGATGGTTACTTACCTCTCTTCCCGTCTCACCTTTGAATGTTCTTTTTCCATCTCCTACGTACATCTCCCGTCCCCCCTCTCCACCGGTCTTCCTGTCTGCCTCTACTGCCTGAGAGTCTCTGTTGCAGTTGTCGCACTCCTCCCACAGAAGGGAAACGACATCAGCGATTTAGAAAGCATCTTNCCGGGAAGTTGATGAATGGATTGATGGTTATCTAGAAAGGGCCACTTCACGGGGGACGGTTTTGCAGTTTGGCAGAGGCGTCAGAGCGAATGTGTTCTAAACATTTTATCCTATTGCCCAACGTTCATCTCTCCTCTTCCTTTCCTGTACTTTTCCTTCATCCCCTTCGTCCCCCCGTTTCGTTTCCCTCCCTCGCGCTGCGATCTGGTCCTCAGGCCCTTTTTCAGCCTTGCTGTATATGTTGCTTGGTGATCGCCCCTATGCACCGTACAGAGGGCTGGAAAACGTGGTTTGCTCTGCATACAGAAGCAAAGCAGACGATCTGCTGCACCGACTAACTGAATGTACAGAAATAAGAGCAGATCGAGAGGTTCTGAATGCAATTGTAACCGAAATTGAAGCTAAATTAGACAGAGCCCAAGAAAGAGAGAGAAAGTGGTTGCTATCGAAAGACTCCACCCCTCTAAAACACGCCACGCAAAGCGAATTGTTGGCACGAATGAAGGTCACCCTGGCACTCAGACACTCACCCATACCGGCCCTGCGACTCTTGCAAAACATCTGTCTGCGCCCTCCATCGTAAGGCCTGCGATTCGATGCATGTGATGGTTACTTACCTCTCTTCCCGTCTCACCTTTGAATGTTCTTTTTCCATCTCCTACGTACATCTCCCGTCCCCCCTCTCCACCGGTCTTCCTGTCTACCTCTACTGCCTGAGAGTCTCTGTTGCAGTTGTCGCACTCCTCCTACAGAAGGGAAACGGCATCAGCGATTTAGAAAGCATCTTCTAAATACAGGGTGTTTAGAGTTGCAAGAGTGAAGCCCCCTCCCGTTGTATGATGCAGGTCTGGTAAAGGGGCAATAAACCATTGTCCTAGACTCATGCATTGCATGATGGCCCATAGACCGATTAATAATAATAATAATTATGATGATGGTGATGATGATGTTTGTTTAGAACTATAGTATACTTGTGACGGGACGTGACGTACGGTTTACCGACGCCTTCAAGTTACTCTGTTTGCATACTTCTTGCTAGACTTTTTAGAATATCTTGGATCGAACATGATGGAGCATGACTCAAAACACTTTAGCAGCGCACCCACCGAATGATTTGCACAATCGCTAGCCTTCGGCAAATTCGACGGCAATCTTTCTCATCAAACCCAACACTCCTGGGGGACACTCGCGGAACCATTCCTCTAGCGCAATTTCAGCCCCCGCGGATTCCCACCCCGAGGCATCACCACCGTCTCCCTGGTGCTGCATTTCTCCTTCATCGGCAGCTTCGAGGATCCCAGCTTCACATCGGATTCCATCCTCAGGAGGGGCTTTCGAAAGGACGGCCTTGAGCTTCTCGAGTTGATCGCGGTTCATCCTTGAGAGCACCTCTCGACGAGGGTTGAGATGCGCTCCCCGAATGCACAGAAATCGAACCAGGTCCCACTGACCCCCCAGAACTGAAATCTCTAGCGCTGTGAGGCCGTGGACGCCGCGTCTGTTCAGAGCATCTCTCGGTAGTCGAAGAATGAGCGACTTCAGAAGCCTCATCGACGCAGCGTGCGCCGGCTTGCCTGTGAATCTTCTGTCAATGTACGACCCTGGACCGGCTTCTGTCAGTACAGAAATCACAGGGGCCAGCCACGACCAGCCGAACCCACTTTCAAACACTGAGAAGTCTTCACCAGAGCGAGGACCACGGACACCAGCCTGCAATTAAGAAAGCAGAGAATAGAAAAGTTGACAATCTTGCCAAATGTACATGGAGACTCTACGGAACTTCATTCAGTCTCTGCAGTTTTGATTCACGCCGATACGTCGGCGCATGCCTAAACCCGAGCCTGGACCTGAAAGCGGACTCGGGGGCTTCCAGGAGGCTCAGCACATCTCCTTTGTTTTCAGACGGAGCATCCATTATCATTTGCTTGCGGAAGGTAGCTGAAGGACTCTCATACAGTCACAGTCAAGCGATAGTGGAAGCCTTGCACAGAGCGATGCATATTCAATAGAGAGACACCCAATCTTTCTTACTAATACGAACCACGGCACACTCTGACCTGTTCCATGATTTCGTCAGCCAACAGAGACCAGCCCCAGCCTTCTGGCCTCTGCGTCATGTTGTTAGAGTCTGGATCAGCACCCATCTGCACGCACAGGGAAGAGAAACAATACAAAAAAAGTCTTTTGAAGGGTACTGAGTGATAACGAAGACAAATTTCGAAGCTCCATACGTGCGGCTGCTTCAAGTGCGCAAGTTTCGGATCCTCGCCTCGGATCTTCGCGCAATTTCAGGCTTGATGTACTTGCGCGTCGGCATGCATCCTCTTGACTTCTCGGCGCCTAACACTTGTGTTGTCATTGTGAAAACCTTTTGCTGTTCTAGCTGCTGACTACTCTTGAGTAGCAGACTGGCCGACTGCATCCAGGGGCAGACTGTTTGATGGACTGTTGGACTGGCTGACAGACAGACAGACAGACGGACAAACTGACTAAGGAATAGAAAAAGTGCCCCTCTAGGTTGCCGAAGTCGGATAGTTGAACTATCTGGCTGACTCACTGGTTATATGACTGACTGACTGACTGACTGACTGACGTTGAAGAGGACGAAAACGATTTCCAAAGCCCGAAGGAGGTTCGGGACGAAAGCGTTCTTGTCACGGCTGTCCAGACGTGTGGACCCAGCGGCAGCCTCCCGACAGACCCACTCGAGGCGTGCAAGTGCCACCTGAAGTGGGAGCAGCCAGCCTTCAAACTCCCTCTCCCCAAGGACGGGGGTAGAGATCTCCCCTTCCCTTCTGGGCATTGAAGGACGACAACGAACACCCGGACCGAATTTCAGAGCGATGAGGCCGAATGCGTTGGGTTTGGCGTCGTGGGGCTCCCTGACCCCTGTGGGCAGCACAACGGGATGCTGATATATGCTATGGACGGTCAGCCATTCGCGCGGTCCCCAAATCACGACATGAATGCGCACCCATTCGGGTGGAATTGTAAAGTCTGGTCGGATACTTAGTACAGGGCCCGGCGAAACGACTTCATAAAGGCCCCACCAGCAGGCCATCAGGAGGGGAGAGAAGTGGACCGACAAACCGACTGGTTGACCCTCAAATGAGCAGACGGTGACCCCAGCTGGAAACGAAAATCCCGGAGCATTCACCTCGGCTGGAGAGAAGCAAGACCCAGGTTCATCCGACTGAGCATGACTAGGAGCATGACGAAGGTCGGAGATAGACGAATCAATGCGCCCCGTTTCCAAGTGTTGCAGGACCGCTTCAAATAGGGTAGCTTGTAGAGGGGTCAGTAGAAAGTCAGATCCTGGGAGGCGAGCTCTCAGATTCGGGTCCGCCCCGCGGGAGAGGAGCATTGGAATCAGAGAGCGCGTGCCGAGCACTGCTTGTATCAGGGGAGTGGGGTAAAGAAGGTGAAGTGGCGGTCGCTTCTCGGACTGTCTCCTGCTCACAGTAACTCTCTGGAGCCCAGAATCAGGATCGAACTCATCATCTCTCTGAATCTCTTCTGTCCCAGTTTCATCCATCGCACGTCCTTTTCTGCTGCCATCCAGAATAAACCGAGCAAGAGGGTGTGCCCCCACCCCACAGGCCAGAGACAGAGGGGGGCCGTGATAAGCGTCAACCCTTTGTAAACTTACTTTGGCCTGTACCAGCCATTCTAGAATCTCCTTCTTTACCTCTTCGGTTTCTCGTGCAAAGCCATCATAGTCATCTGGCCAACTCCTAATGAGTGTGTCTAGAGGCGTGAGGGCGTTCTTCCCGTACCCCTTCAGATCGACTCGTGAGTTGGTGGAAGTGTCCGACCTATTAGCGGACAACGGAAGAAGGAGCTTTACAGCCGACAGAAGAAAGTCGAGCTTGTTCCTCTCCAAGCTCCTTAAATAAAGGAAACGCTCGTCCGGTGCACTGCACAAGCAGGCCAAAGCAAGGGCAGAGACTTCCACTGTTTCTAACCCTCCCGCTTCCCTCTCGCTTCCCGTCAGCAGTATATTGAAAGGCGGATCAAAACGGCATGTGAGTCGTTTCTCTTCGGGGGAAAGTGGCTGGTTTTCCTCTGTTGAGATGCGACAGTCGCTTCTGATGTCCAAACCGCGGCCCGTAGCCGTCGTACGATTTCCTTCCAACGCAATTTTCCCGGCAACAGTCCAGTCAAGACAGCCCGCTTCTCTTCCTTTCTCCACCAGCAGAGCTAGCAGACGCTTTACGACATCTCCTTTCCCCTTCAATTCGTCTTCATGGGTCCTCACACGGAAGCCGCCGATGTAACTCCAGGCAAATCCCCGTCGTATGCGCTGAATGAACAGAAGCAGAGGCGTCTCTTGCGGGAATGTCTTCTTCCATCCACAGACATCGACAGGAGCACCCTTCTGGAGCAGCAGCTCCACACACTCCAGCTCCCCCCTTTCAATGACCAGGTTCAGTAAGGGCGTCCACTCTTCGGATCCCCTCACATACCACGCGTCTGCCCGCAGCTCCCCACTCTCCAACAGCGCCTCCATCTCTTCCTTCGAACGCAGCCAGACGTCTTTCGGGCATCTCATGAAGCCACGCTTGGGTGTCATCTCCTGAAGCAACTCGTTGCAGTTCTGTGCCCCTGCCTTAGCAGCCATCTCTTGGAGCCCCGGAAAGCGCTGAAGCAGCAGAGAAGGCAACAACTGCTGAAGGCCTCTAGTGTCATCGTCCTGGATGCACTGTTGGAGCAGTGCTAACTCAAGCGCTTCAACACACTTCAGTGCCCTCACCTCAAGAGCCATTTCCAGAAGCCCTGGAAAGCGGTTCAAAACTCGGGGAGCGGACAGCAATTGCCTGAGGCTCTCGCTGTCGTCACCTCTGATGCAACGGCGGAGGAGAACCATTTGGTCACGCCTTTCTCCGCACAAATCGACATGGGCCAGCAGGTTTGCAACCACTTCGGCATCACTTCGGAGGCCCTTCATCTCTTTACATAGAGAGGAAAGTATCCGGAAGGACTTAATGCCGAGGATACCGCTGTTGGCAAGTTCTCTGCCGATGTCTGAAAACTGCATCGCGCAATGGTGAAATTGTGAGCGGATCGACTATGCAATTCAAGAGAATCAGATGAAGAAGTGTTACACGACGAATAAAGTAGCAATGGAGCTATACGTGTTGCCATAAACGGATCGACTGTTGTCAGAATTACTGCATGGCTGAAGATGATCAGAAGACCTCGTCGCAGCGTTTCTAGACACCGCGGCATTTGTGTGTAAACGCCGCGGCACCGCGCGCCGCGGGGGAAAAACTTGGAGGAGAAGGGGAGGACCGTGACGCGCCGCGGTGCCGGTCGAGCAAGTTTCCGCGGCGGGTCCGCCGCGGAGCGGCGGGACCGTCGCCTTTGTCTCTCCGCGGGGGCATCGAAAAAAAAAAAATGGATCGTCAAGATCGAGTCCGTCAAGTGTTGCTCTGACAGCTCTCAGCCCAGAGAGCTGTACAGATTCTTGTCAAGCGATCAACTGAGAGCAGCGGGCTCAACCTGTCAAAGGAACATTCATCTATATGATTTGTGTGCTTCCATAAATACTAAGTTCAATACTTTATAGTTGAATCTGCTCACTCGACTCTAAATTTTTGTGAAGGTGACAGTCTGCCCGGACTATCTTACCATCTGAGTGTCATGGCGTCCAAACGAAAAGCGCCTAACTCTGGCGCGAAGACGACGTAGTCTCAGAAGTTCTTGAAATTCTTTGTTGCCACAGAGAAGAAAGGGGAGGGGGCCGCCAAGGCTAACCAGCCATTACTCAGTGGCTTTGTGCCTCCAGCTACCCGAAAATCTCCTCGGCAGTCCTCCCCTCGACAGTCCTCCCCCCCTTGGCAGTCCTTCTCTCACCCACGTCGATCTGCGAGGCTCTCTGCTGCAGCCACCTCTCCGAACAGGCAGCAGCGGGATTCACCACAGACCCCTGCTAATGAGTCTTCTTCCGCGAGGAGACGGCAGAGTGTATCCAAAGAAGGAAAGGGAAAGGAAGAAAAGAAGGGGTTGAGAGCGGGTTTTCGAAGCAAGGATAAGAAGAAAACAAACATATCCCGAAACGGGTATAGACCGCTTAAACTGCATTACGAGAGACTGACGGTAAAGGGGTGTCTTGAGTTCCGAGACAGAAAGATCGTATGCAGAATTTGTGAGGAGCGATTTCTCTACACAGGGGAGAAGCCCGCTAGGAAAGGCAACTATGTCGATGGTTCGACGAGCATGGAAAAGCGTCGGTGGGATGAGCACTTTAACATGACTTTCCACAAAGAGTCTGCAAGAAAGAACCTCAAACACCACAACAAGGTGAAGGAGAAGGCAGCCCATTCAAAGTTTATATAAAGAATGGAAGAGGCGTCTCACAAGGCAGCGCTGAAAAGTGATGCTTCTTTTGAGGCACAGATGCTACAAATATTCAAAGAGATCAAGTTTGTTGCTGAACATACCCTTCCACTCAGTGTCGATCGCCCGCGATCTGTGTGTTTTCTGTTAGAGCCTCTCTTCTCTCACTTTGTTTGGCTTTCTTGTTTTACTTTTTTGTTTGGCTTTCTTATCTTCCCTCCGTTTATGTTTCACTTTTTTGCCCTTGCTTGACTCCTCTTCTTTCATATTGCTCATTTTTGTTTGCTTTCTCTCTTGCCTCTTTGTTCCTCTGTGTGCCTCTGTGCAGCACCTACGTGCCCACATCGAAAACCTGCGTAGCAGGGGCGCTCATTTACTGGAGAAGTTCATAGACAAGTCTGCGGCTCAGCAGATTACGGTTGCAATTTTGGAGGCCATTATTAAGAGGCTTGTCACGCTGCTGGGCAGCGTCCCCTTCTTTTTAATGACCATCGACGGCTCAAATGACAGAACGTCCGAGTCCAACGTCATCGTTTTCGTTGAGTTCCTCCATCCGAAGTCCTTCAAGTGGGAAGTTAAGTTTTGGGAGCTTTCAGGAGTTGAGGGGCAGTCCGCTAGATGTGTGAAGGACTCGTTTTTTGACTCCCTTCGAAGGTATGGAGTGGACATGAAGAGGTGTATAGCGGGGGGCAGTGATAACTGCTCCACCATGAAGGGGTGGAAAGGGAGATTTGGCGCGCCGATGCGTAAAGAGCCGGAAGTCCTCATATGTTTTGAAGACGTATTCGACCCGACCCATCAGCTGCAGCTTTGCCCAAAAGATGTAGCCTCGCAGTCTCTCCTCTGCCAAGAGGTCGAGAAATTTCTGATCTCCTCAGCCACCCTCATCCGCTCGGGGGCCCGCGTTTGTCGAGAGTACCTCTCGAAAGAATTTATAGACGAGATGGAAGATGTTTTTGATGATTTTGATGAGGTCGTCTTCAGAAAGAACCCGACGATGCTGCTGCGCCTTGCAGCAGCTCGCTGGCTCTCGCATGGGGGCACGTCTCATCGTCTCCTTAAAAACTACCCGTACGTCCTGCGCCTTGCCGATGTGGTTATGGACAACAGGGAATTTGTCAAATGGGGGGGAGGTTGGTTTGAGAAAGTTCTGGCCTTCTCGGCTTCGACAGCTGAAAGACAACCCGCGTTTGAGAGTGATCTTCCTTCTGATCACCCTGTGCTTTATCCTCCCCTTCGGTTCGGTAGAGCCGGAAAAGGGCTTCTCCCTCCGTTCCCTCATAAAAAACGTCAGAAGGCTTCGGCTGGTCACTATGACAACCGATGTCCTCATTCGAATCCTTTGGTCGTCCAACCTGTACGGTTCAAAGGGGGGGGCGGACTTCAATTGGGAAGAAATTTTGGGGGATACCGTGCAGATCTGGATGGGGTATGCAAAGAGAGAGACGGCCTCGCTCAAGGCCGACTGGAGGCAGAGAACGAGAAAGTGTCTGACAAAGAAGTAACGGTGGGAAAAAAGGTGGGATGCGAAAGGGGGGGTTCCATCTAACTAGAAGGGAGGGGGTTAGTCTGATCAGGGGCAGAGGCAGTCCGGTCAGATTCTGAATTTTGACTGAAGGGAGGGGGTCAGTCCAATCAGAAGGGAGGGGGTCAGTCCGATCAGAAGGGAGGGGGCAGAGGGCCGCACACGTCTTCCCCTTTCGCCTCATGACTCAATCAAGCTGCATCGCTCCTGCGTCTTTTCCTTTCCTCTTTCTTTTCCCCCACGTCTGAAGAAGCGTATAAGCAGGTCCAAGTAGGTCCAAGCGTCCGCAAAGATAGTGGTAGAGATGAAGGCCAAGAATGGTAGCCCTCTCCTCGGGCCCGAGAATTGCCATGTCCAGTATATCGTGGCAGACGGCCACTGTGGGCTGGTAGCGGCCGTCAGTTCTCAGCAAAGTGCCGCTGATTCAAGTATTTTTTAGATTCGAACTTAACTTTTTAATCCGAACTTTTTAGGTGTTTTTGAAATAAAATCATCTCGTTTAAAAAAAAAAAACTTAAGCGTTACAAACCATTTTTTTTTTTGTCATCATTTTTTTTTTTCCACTTTAAAAAATAACCTCATTTAAAAATCTATTTTTGAAAGTTTCTAGGAAAGTTTAGTGATTTGCGTTTTTTTTCAATAAGCAAGATATTGTATGCACTAGCTGATTCTGTGTATGGTAGCCTCATTAATTGGTAGGAGAGTTGCATACGGAGGACTCTACCAAAAGTCTATCTTCAAAACCAGTTAGTATAATAGTATGCGTGCTTTCAGCCTGGCGTTCCCTATCAGCAAGTGCTGAAAGCGGATATCTGTTGAGTAACTTCACAGATGTAAAAAGATATGGTTGCAGTATGGAGGGGGGCGCTTGAGAGAGATGAGTGGGTCCCAAAAATTGTTTTCTCCAATTTTCTTGCCGATTTATTCGGCTGTGATGCTGATTTAGAGATGATCCACAGTGCTTTGCTTGAAGACAAAAGGGTTGAGCTCGATCACATCAGGAGTGCCCTCCGTCGGAAACCTTTGATCGAGAAAGGTGAGTCCTAGGGTAGGTCTCTTAGTCTTTTCTCTCTCTCAGGCAGCAGTGTGTATGTGAGTGTGAATGTGAGTGTGAGTGTGTATGAGTATATGTGTGTATGTGTGTATGTGTGTGTGTGTGTGTGTGTATGTGTGTATGTGTATGTGTGTGCGTGTGTGTGTGTGTGTATGTGTGTATGTGTGTGTATGTGTGTATGTGTGTATGTGTGTATGTGTGTGTGTGTATGTATGAATATATGTATGTGTGTGTATGTGTGTGTGTGTGTGTGGTCAAAAGCCGTCAGGCGCTCGAACTTCTCTTTCTGGCGATGATGACGAGCAGCTACTACCTCCCGGAAGTTGCTGTTACCTTCCTCTCGTATTGGATGAAACGCACGATGGTTATGTATGCACCAATGTATTGGTACTGGCAGACCAAAGAGGGGCAAGTAAAAGACAGTGAGATGGACTGCTTCGAGGAGAGGGGGCCAATATGGTTTTCGTGCAGTTTGAACATGCAACATCCCGATTACAAGAGCACTGGAATCGACGAATCTTTAAGTCCGCTACAGACCTTGCGTCTTTCACTTCTGCTCTGCAGGAAACGAGAGCAAAGACGAAAGGGGGGCGTCTCGGTTCTGTCCTTGAATCCACCTGCCGAGTCGTTTTGGAGGGAATCTTTGAAAGGCTTCACCGGGTGCACCTGCTTGATGCTCCTCCAGGCGAGTAGGAGAAAGGCGGGGGAAAAGAGAAGGAGAGAAGTGAGGAAGGAAAGAAGGAGAGAGGTGAGGAGGGAGAGAAGGAGAGAGCTGAGGAAGAAGAGAAGGAGAGACATGAGGAAGGAGAGAAGGAGAGAGTTGAGGAAGGAGAGAAGGAGAGAGTTGAGGAAGGAGAGAAGGAGAGAGCTGAGGAAGGTGAGAAGGAGAGACGTGAGGAAGGAGAGAAGGAGAGAGTTGAGGAAGGAGAGAAGGAGAGAGGTGAGGAAGGAGAGAAGGAGAGAGGTGAGGAAGGAAAGAAGGAAAGAGGTGAGGGAGATGATGCTCTCGCTGATGAGTCAGACGACATGTCGGAGTCCGACTTTTCAAGTAGCGAGGGGGATTTTGAAGAGAATGAAGGCGGCGGTGTTGAAGAGAAGGAAGGGGGGGAGCCTCGTGTGGACCCTCATGTTGAGAAGAAGCAAGAGGACAAAGCGGGCACAGATGTGCTGGAGAGATCTATGTTCTCCTCTGTCATTGCGGTGGCAAAGGAGGTCCGATTGTTGGTTAGGGGGGAGGCGAGGAGTGGTATGCGGACAAGGGAACAGACTCGTACACAAGGGCGAGTCCCCGACTATGCAGCTTTCCTTCATCAATCTAGTTCGTCAATGCACCTCGGATCTGGATTCCGATGGTCATGAAAGTGACTGCGACTTCAGAAAACGATAATCAATCGTATATCAATCGCACATCAATCGTACATTTGCCTTGTATGCAGATATATGTCAAACGCAGCCAAAAGATGATAAAGGGGGGGGGTCACATGGGTTGAGGCGTCTCCAAGTCCAGAGGAGAGAAGACTTTATGCTTCTAATACTCCCCGCCTTTTCCCTCTTTTCTCTGTCATATCTGTGATTTGATTGATTAATATTATATTTAACAATGCCGAGCAATGTTTCATGGTGTGTACATTCATGAATAATCATTTTAATATAGTTTAATTCATTTTTATTACTACTCATTTAGATATATTGAGGGTTATTGAATCTAATATAGAATAATAGTTCAATTGATAATCTAGTTGATGATGTATATACAGTTTTTCTTTTTATTACCTGACTTAATAGTTATTTTGTTCTCAAAACGCCTTAACCGGCTTATATAGAATAGGATAGGATTTATATTTCGGGCCACCCCACGGTCCACTGCCGGGCCTCAACTTGCACCCTGAGAGGCACGGTTGTCGCCGCGGGGCGGCAAACGGTCAGAAGTAGGCTAAAACCGCGGCGCTAGCGCCGCAGAACTTTTTTAAAAGCTTGGGCAGGCACCGCAGCGCAGCCGCGGTGCTTACAAAGGCTGCTCTAGAAACACTGCCTTGTCGTTTCAAGCGATGAGCAGTATATTAAAGTGATCCAGTCAGTGCACAACAGTTGTGCAACACTGCAACGCGTGCATGCATGCAATTGGGGAGCTCCATACCGCGAGGCCATACCGAGAATGAACACTGCGGGACAGCCGCAACACTGCTCTTCGGGGCTATCTAACTCTTTTGATCAATTTTTAACTTAGATGCATCGAACGGTCTATCTGCATACATGTATGTCTGCATATGTTCTGTTTGAAAGTAGCGATGCTTCGTGTAGATATGAATTCTCTTTCGTACCAATCAATCACCATGGCAAATGCAAGTATGACAAGAGTTTTTCAGAACACATGGGGTCCATACCATAAGAAGTCAACAGTCAGACACTCAAACAAACATATTTAGATGAGCCAGAGCAGCATGTCCATCTCCTCTGTCAACTGCATGCTCATACTACACAGCCAGGCAGGGAACCATTTTTTTTAGTCATAACTGCAAAGATCTGTAGCTTGGGCTACTACAGTCCAGTGAGGAACAGGATAGGTAGGCAACGAAAACAGCTGTGCATGCACAGACTGGTAGTCCTCTCTGAGCTATTTTGGACTCTATGTATACTTGTGTATCCCTGCAGGCAGGCACTCCCCCACATGACTCTGAAAAGCCGGGCGGATCGAGCCTCTGTTTGTATGTTTGATGGGTTTTTTCCCTGTATGTTCATGCATGCAGAGACAATGCAGCCACACAGACTATAACCGTTTCTGACTGTTTGACATTCACGATATTTGAACCTTTCAAACCTCTCTATGGTAGGAATATGTACGTTAGTGTTTATTGTCGGTATGGCTTGGCGTTATCGATCTTACGCAAACAAGCTTGCGAACGGCCCCAAAAAGCAGGAAAAATGAGAACTGCACGATTGACATACGCCAGCCATGTAGCCTCGCGCTGATCTCCCCCTCCCCATGGGAAAAAAGCATGCGCGGAACCCCCCCCTCCCTCGGGAAAAAACCCGGGGGTAAGTGGAGATCTAAAACCCATTTCACGCACGCATGGCCCAAATTTAGCCTTTCAGGGCCGGGTTTTTGATGAAAGATACTGCATGTGTGCATGCACGCGTGGGCTGGGGTATCTGATGCAAGTAAGCTTGCAAACGGCCCCAGAAAGCAAGAAAAATGAGAACTGCTCGATTGACGCACGCCGGCCAGTTGATCAAGCGGTCGCGCCGATCCCCCCTCCCCCGCGGGAAAAGCCGCAGAACCCCCCCTTCCCCAGGAAAAAAGCCTGGAGGTATGCTTTGATATACGTATGATGCAAAGCCAGCCTTTCCACGGTCGCTTTCCAGGGCTACCCATCTGATGCACGCATGCATGGCGACAGGATCACGCTTTTCTGGACTATTCTGGACCAATTGGACGGGATCTTTTTTCTGGGGCCTTTTTTTAGCGAAAGACACTGCATGCATGGGCTGGGGTATTTTTGTTTTGTAAGTGCCCCCCACTTCGCTTTTTGGGGTTATTTCTGTTTTGTAAGTGCCCCCCGCTTCACTTTCCGGGGCTATATATACCGTCGCATAGCCGGAAAGCTATATAGGCTTCGCGTCGAAGTTCGCGCGGACCAATCCATATATGCATCTAGGGTATGCATGGGAAAGCGTCATTTCAAAACATTTTTATCTGATGCAAGCAAACTTGCGAACAGCCCTGGAAACCAAAAAAAAATTGTAACTGCATGGTTGACGTATGCTATATACTGAAAGGTTTGGCAGGTGGAGGCTGAGCGGCCCCTCCAACTACAACCTTCATTCGCTGAATCTAGTCACGTATACTCACACAATACCACATATCTACTCATCATTGCAACACAATACAGGTTGTTTCCTTACTTCCTACCACACACACAGTCTTGTTGGTTTACGCAGCATCTTCTGCCAACTCTATCTTGCAGGTCATTGACTGTATTGATTTCACTTAACATATCGATTGTACAGGCCGTGTATAGCCATGTACATATTATTTCTGCATGCATGCGACTTTATGTGAGGGCGGCGGAATGCGGTGGATGTTTAGAAAGGTGGCCACACGGCTGACGCCCGGCTGCGCCCTGTGGCGGCGCCAACCCTTTTATACCCCCCTCATCTAACACACTCAGTTCTCTCTTCCCCCCCGTTCTCTTTGCTTCTCTTTCTATCTCTCTCTGTCTCTTTCTCCGTCTACAAGCTCTCTACGCGAGTCTGTCGAAGTCTTTGCTGGCCATGAGAGGTTTCAGTCGCTTGGTTACTTTATGACTGCAGGGTGGACCCCTTTGTGTCCCCTGTTTCTCCTCGACCTGGCCTATAATTAAGGAGTCCCTGCATTCACTCCCTGCCCACCTTACTTTTTTCAGACCCACTTTGCTCCATCATTCCTGTCTTTATGAGTCCCTTCAATGGCTATGCATGACTCTAACCCAATCGCCCGCCAGTTCTTGCCTTCGGCTTTTAACGATTGGCGAAATGCAGCCTCCTCAGGCCTGCACCCGCTGCTCTCTATCTCCTTGGCATCATGTGCTCTCCCCCAAGTTCTGAGCACGGAGAACCGGTCGACTCTGCATCTCACCATCCGTTTTCTCTTCTCCCAGGGCTTCCAGTTCTCGTTGGGTCTCTTGCTTCTCTTTTGCTCCTTGCTTTTCTGCATGCCCACTTTGCCTTCTCCAGTCTCTTCCATGGAACGCATGCATGCAATTCACTCAATTTAACATCACAAAGGTAAAAGACAACCAGAAGCCAAACTCTCTGCTCCCCTTTGCTGCAATGGTTCAAGCAATCACAGACTGACAATGTTTAACAACTGAAGGAACGGACAAGCCCGACGCCGCGAGCACTACCGAAAGGTAACCGTTTGGCAGGTGGGGGCTGAGCGGCCCCTCCAACTACAACCTTCATTCGCTGAATCTAGTCACGTATACTTACACAATACTATACATCTACTCATCATTACAACACAATGCAGGTCGTTTCCTTATATCCTACCACACATACAGTCTTGTCGGTTCACGCAGCATCTTCTGCTAACTCTATGTTACAGGTCATTCACTGTATTGATTCCACTTAACATATCGATTGTACAGGCCGTGTATAGCCATGTACATATTGTTTCTGCATGCATGCAACTTTATGTGAAGGCGGCGGAATGCGGCGGATGTTTAGAAAGGTGGCCACACGGCTGACGCCCGGCTGCGCCCCATGGCAGTGCCAACCCTTTTGTACCCCCCTCATCCAACACACTCAGTTCTCTCTTCCCCCCCGTTCTCTTTGCTTCTCTTTCTATCTCTCTCTGTCTCTTTCTCCGTCTACAAGCTCTCTACGCGAGTCTGTCGAAGTCTTTGCTGGCCATGAGAGGTTTCAGTCGCTCGGTTACTTTATGACTGCAGGGTGAACCCCTTCGTGTCCCCTGTTTCTCCTCGACCTGGCCTGTAATCAAGGAGTCCCTGCATTCACTCCCTGCCCGCCTTACTTTCTTCAGACCCACTTTGCTCCATCATCCCTGTCTTCATGAGTCCCTTCAATGGCTATGCATGACTCTAATCCAATCACCTGCCAGTTCTTGCCTTCGGCTTTTAACGATTGGCGAAATGCAGCCTCCTCAGGCCTGCACCCGCTGCTCTCTATCTCCTTGGCATCATGTGCTCTCCCCCAAGTTCTGAGCACGGAGAACCGGTCGACTCTGCATCCCACCATCCGTTTTCTCTTCTCCCAGGGCTTCCAGTTCTCGTTGGGTCTCTTGCTTCTCTTTTGCTCCTTGCTTTTCTGCATGCCCACTTTGCCTTCTCCAGTCTCTTCCATGGAACGCATGCATGCAATTCACTCAATTTGATATCACAAAGGTAAAAGACAACCAGAAGCCAAACTCTCTGCTCCCCTTTGCTGCAATGGCTCAAGCAATCACAGACTGACAATGTCTAACAACTGAAGGAACGGACAAGCCCGACGCCGCGAGCACTACCGAAAGGTAACCGTTTGGTAGATGGGGGCTGAGCGGCCCCTCCAACTACAACCTTCATTCGCTGAATCTAGTCACGTATACTTACACAATACTACACATCTACTCATCATTACAACACAATACAAGTCGTTTCCTTACTTCCTACCACACACACAGTCTTGTCGGTTCACGCAGCATCTTCTGCTAACTCTATCTTACAGGTCATTCACTGTATTGATTCCACTTAACATATCGATTGTACAGGCCGTGTATAGCCGTGTACGTATTATTTCTACATGCATGCGACTTTATGTGAGGGCGGCGGAATGCGGCGGATGTCTAGAAAGGTGGCTACGCGGCCGACGCCTGGCTGTGCCCCGTGGCAGTGCCAACCCTTTCACATATATAGCTGCTTGAAGTGGATTGAAGCCACACAGAAAAGTGCACTCGCATGCAGTTAGAGGGGGAATAACCCAGACGTATGTAAGATTTCATGTGTTTTCTAAAAAATACTGTAGAATGAAAACTAAGTTTAAGAAAAGTGAATGGAGTTTTCGGGTCTATGCCGTGGTCAAAGAGACCGGTGATAGAGCATACATAGGTATGGACTCAAATCATATTCAACCATGCATCAGTTTCTTCTTAGACACTCATTAGGTCCGAGCCGTTTCCTATATTTCTAGATATATGCATGAATAAATCCATAGTCAATCATGCCGCTCGCCTCAAACTCTAGGCTCACTTTAATCATGCTCTACACCAAGCGACTAGAAAATTTAAATCCATAACATAATTAATTTTTTTATATGTTCTTAACCATCTTTTATATTTTTTGTATGAAAAGCTGAAAAAAAGTTTATAATAGATCTGAAATTTACAGGTCGGCCTGGACTAAACCTATAAACAAATTCATCAACAATTTTTATAACTTATTGTCATTTAAAAAAACCTCAATGCAAACTTTTAAGACTTAATCAAGAAATGAATCCTAATGACTC
>JAHBMJ010001934.1:0-46974 GCA_018398765.1 Chromera velia | reverse complement strand
GGGGGGGGGGGGTCCCCTCAACCGACTCAAAACCCCGTCTCTATCTATCTCCTGCTTAAGAACTCTGGTCAAATTCTCGGCGAGCTCAGTAAAATCCACCTCCACAAATGCCATTCGGAGAGAAGAGTTCAGAGACAGACCGTCAACAGTCTTACACCTGTGCATAAGCCCTAGAAGGATGCTGATACTGATGTTTGAGAGTGCGGAACGGAGCTCCTTCTCAATTCATCGAAGATATGAGGGAAATTCTGCCGCACCAAAAACCTTTTGTCTCTTCAGAGAAGATGCCACCCCATTGAGGGTGGAGGTGGCTTTCATCTCTCCATCTCTTTTCAATGCCTGCCCTAACAGATGTGCAAGCAGCAGATGCAGACGGTCTTCGTCTCCTTCAAGCGTCCGCACCCCCCCCTCTTCACAGTGTGTGAGTCTGTGCCATACGTTTGCAGGCACAAGCCAGATGGCGTGTCTCATTAGGGACAAGGGCCCCCCCGCAATTCCCAATGCAGCACGGAGCTGCTCGTCGTCCGCAACATAGAAGAGCTCTCTGTTGATCTTGACCCACAAATTGTAGCTCCTCTTCTGGTTGCCAGGAAGCCTGCAGAAAAGAGACAGACAGAGAGGCGGAGAGGAAGGCCGAAATTTGAAAGGCAGTCAGGCAACGAACAGATTGTGTAAGGCAATCAGGCAGGCAGAACGAACAGATTTTGCAAAGCAATCAGGCAGGCAGAACGAATGGATTGTGCAAAGCAATCAGGCAGGAAGAACGAACGGATTGTGTAAGGCAATTAAGCAGGCAGAACGAACAGATTGTGCAAGGCAATCAGGCAGGCAGAACGAACAGATTTTGCAAAGCAATCAGGCAGGCAGAACGAACGGATTGTGCAAGGCAATCAAGCAGGCAGAACGAACAGATTTTGCAAAGCAATCAGGCAGGAAGAACGAACAGATTGTGCAAGGCAATCAGGTAGGCAGAACAAACGAATTGCGCAAAGCACTCAGGCAGGCAGAACAAACAGATTGTACAGGGCAGTGACAAGTTGATAGAGTAAGTAAATAGAGTGAATAGAGTACATGAATAAAGTGAATGGAGTGAGTGAGTTGCTTTGATAACCCAGTGTGCTCTGGGGAAGGGATGATCACAAGGGCAGATCACTTAAGAATTTAGACAGACTGATCAGACCGACTGCGTGAGCATCTCCTTGATCACCTGCGCTAGATGAGGCACCATGTGCATCCCCACAGCTTTCTCCTCACCTCCTCTGCAGATGTAAACCGGTGTCACAGTAGTGAAGCCACGCGCAAGAAACCCCATCTCCTTATCCCCCAACCACCCAACGCAAGTTGTTTCGTGCTGCCCTAGGCTGGTCCTCCCGTATGAAGAGCCATCTTCCCAGAAAAAGAAGTCCAATTCTGGTTGCTCAGACAATTTGTCTGCGAAGATTGGATCTTGCTTGAGAGGCCTCAGTGGACATCCGAGAGGGGAAAAGGCAAGGCCGCCCCACAGCCTCTCGAAATTCAACATTTTTAAAAACAAAGTCCCTCCAAATCCGCGTATACAAACTCCCTCCCGCTTCTTTTCTCTGAACTGGATGAGGTTCTCCACATACGCTTCGACCCTTGTCATATCCTTTCTCCACACTCGAGGGAGCACCTTCCACACACAACACAGCTGCACTTCCGCCTTCTGTCCGTTGCCGTCGCTGTCTTGTACATCGACGAGTACCTGCAAATGAATATGCATGTATACATATATGCATATATATGTATATGTAGACGGGCGCGTGCTTTCGAAGCAAAAGGACTGTGAATGTCTGGGGAAGGGACGAGCACGTACCTTTCAGACCACGTAAGTCGGAGAAGAGAGGCGTTGCTCTGGGAAAAGTTTCCAGCCTCCTTCTTCAATCGCATGGCTGGTGTATTCGTTGATGAGTTTCACATATGTCTGCCGGCACAGCCCTAAAAATCACGACTTCCGCAGTCGCTCGAGATCGGCTTTAGGGAACACCTCTGACATGTGCCTGTCAATAAAAAGATTTCGGAGGATGAAATTGCTGGGTGAAAGGGCCAATTCAAGGGCTTGCAAAGAGACCTTGTTCGACGAGACAACATTGAATGTCACAAGTTTTGAACGTACTTCTGGTATTCAGACTGAGCTTTCCTCTCGTCAAAAACGGCTTGTCGAATCCGTTTATGTAACTGCAACGTCTTGAAATTTCACTCTTTTCTTGAATTGTTCTGCCAGCCCCAAATTTTGTCCTTTGGGACTTCTCCTCTGGAAGCTGCAGTCCGTCTATCACTCCTAAATGGAATTATAAAGCAGGCCGACAAGCTTGCGGCATCAAACTTAATTTGAAAGTCCGCATCCATGTTTGATCGTCTGTCTCTCAGCTAGTTGTCTGTATGTTTTTCAATCGTGGACATGATGTCACAGTGTCTTTGACATGTTAATATGTGATGACATGAAGTCGAGAGACTTTGACGTCTGTTCTGAAAGACGTGACATCATGTTGAAAAGGCATCGGACATCATGGTCACAAATCGGACATCATGATGTCGAAATGCGTTCGACATTGCGGCGCCGCGCTCGACATGATGTCGAAATGGCGTCGACATCATGTGGATGTACCCGTGACATTAACCAGCGTGTGACTGTCTCATGACTTTGGTCTCTTTCTGGGTCTTTTTTCTCAATTTAAGCAACGTTTTTCACCTGTCCAATGTTTAAATATGTTTGATACCGTTTGCGTGCTACACTGTAGTCCAGTTCTCTCCCTACGGTCCATAAAACCTTCAAACTGCATGATGCCCTTTTGGAGCAAACTCATGAAGAAAGCAACCACAAATGGTACGTTTTTATAAAAATGAAAAAGAAGAAAGAATGAAATAAAAGAAGATTTTTTTAAATTTACATTTCTTCTCTGAGTAAGAGCAAGCGAGGGCCTGATCTCAAGGCTTACGGCCCAGCCCCGTCATACCCTAGCTCTCTTTTTCACTCACCCTCTAGCTCACCCCCCCCCCCAAACCAATAACGGATAACAAAAAAGAGCAAAAAGAGATAGAAGAAGAGGAGAAAGAAGAAGGGGAGAAAGAAGAAGCCGTCTATCTCTTTTGTTTGCTGGCATTTGTTTGAAACCGTCTATCTGGACAGGGCCCCAGTTTATGAAATTGAAAAGTGATTAACTCCAGTGATTGGTATACAGGACCGGTATGACTGACAACTTGCGAACGAAGGGGTGAACGCTCCTAGGAAAGCTGCAATTCCTTCTACAGACGGACTGCAAACCATCTGAAAGTCAGATACAGATCTGTATGTGAGCATACAAACTTGATGAGCCATCAGCAGACAGAAGTGATGAATGGTTCCACTCTCTAAGGCAAAGCAGCAAATTGAATGATCAAACCAAGTGCACTCTTACTGACCAACATAGATTGAGCCCGCCAATCGTAAAGAGCATCCGGCACCAGGTTTCAAAAGTCCTTACCTACAACCGAGAGGGAGAGTGTCAACATATGCGTGTTCCTATGTGTGCGCCGTTTCTGCTTCTCTTCTTCATATAAAAATGAATCTATGTAAAGCACTGCGTTGGCATTCATCCTCAGATTGCTAATAAAGGTTGAGAAAGCTGTTTTACTCCCGGTAAACCGTTTAGCATTGTGTCATTGCTATACAAACGGACTTAGTCTGCTTACTCAGCTTTTTGACTCAAACCTGTTGTTCTAGTCCTTTTACCCTGGTACGCTTCTCGTTGTCATGCATGTACATGCAGTCGTTTCTGTAACATAGGGCAGCCCATAAAACAGTTCTCATTGTGCAAAGAGAAGAAGTTCTCATGCTTCAATGGACCTTATTAATTTTATGCAGCGCATGCATTGTTGAACGTACGTTCAGTGACCTCTGTAGCCGATTTTCATCTCAAAAATCAGCTGACCAGATTTATTCCACGCACCATGGCCCGGCAACACGCACACGTTTGCATGCATAGGGCCGCGCGCGGGGAGCCGTAAGGGCGAGGCCGTGGCGCGTTGCATGGCTATGACGCTGACACTTTTTACCCAATTCCATTCAATCAGGTACAAAACAGGTGCATCAGGTGTATCTGGTGCAAAACAGGTGCATCTGATACAACTTCTTGGTTTACACCTTTTCTGAGGTGCACCTTTTCTAAGCCCTACCACTCATCCCACTCACTCACTCGCTTACCTCACTCACTCACTGACTCACTCACTCATCCACTCACCACCCTCACTCACCCACTTGCTCCACTCACTCCACTTACCTCACTAACCTCACTCCTAGACCTCACTCACTTCACTCACTGACTTTAATACTCAGTCGCTCACATCTAGACTTACATGTTACTCACTGCTCGGGAGTGTTACAATCTTAAGTTCCCAATTTAAGGAGATGCTGGTAGTCTACAATGAGGCGGGACATAGCTTGACGGTTTTGGCTTGCATGGCTAAGGTTGCGCTGCATAGTTTACACTAGGCGTAGGCCATTAAAAAAAACTCTAAATTTTATTGGGCGTTTTTCTTTCTATTTTTTTTTTTTAGAATTTTGATGTTGATGCCTAGGTTGATGCTAGGGACCTAGTCTTCACCTCCTTACTTATACTTACTTTACTTAATTATGGTTAAGCTTAGGGTCTCCGGAAAATCTTATTCACTATAGCCTCTTCAAAAACTTTAAGGATAATTATGAGACAATTAAAAGTAAATGAATTGATCGAATATGCTTTATTGATTGATCAACAAGTCTGACCAGCAAGGAAAATGAAACCATGTTCATTCAGAGAGCTTCAAACCACAGTCTTCACTCTTACGTACCAAACCCCAGGTTAAGCCCCTACTGAACCATATACTTGCAGGTTCTCATGCAATGACTTTCTCACTCTGAAACCATCACTCACGGTATGATTAACATGAAAACAAAATTGCAATGAAGTAATTGCAATATTTGACCGCATTGCATGCACAAGCAGAAATTCACTCAAAAGAAAACCTAGGCTGCTCAGTCAATCAAACAAAGGCAGAGAAGCATTCGTTTCCTGGGTCGTTTCTTTTTTATTCAAGGAGAAGGATGTCATAGTAAAGTAATTGTTGCCCCCCTCATCCGCCGTCCACCACAAAAAAATCTCTTTCTTCATTAATTATTTTTTTTTTTCCGAGCATGTACAGTCTCCTGTACACATTTGTGTCTTTTACAAAAACATGGATTCTGACATCTTTTGTGAAGGAGAAACAGATCATCTCAATACACTCCCCTCACAGCCGTCTTACGCCAACCTTGCGATTCTTGCCTTCAAGAGCACCGCCGCATTAGTGGGTTAACTCAAGCTATGTTTCAATAATGATTACCCAATACCAATAGTCACTCTATTCATTTCTAATCATTAGTCAGGTATTATGTAAATCAATAATCATTAGATAAATATCATGATTATTTCACAATAATGATTATTTATTTATTAAAGATCTGCTTACTAATTAGAGATAAATATAGTGACTATCCGTTTAAGAAAATCATTATGCGTAACGTTTACTTCACCACCATATGGTAATCATTATGATTCACATTGGTCATCATCTCAATCATCATTAACCAGTTTAGGCTTTCAATCTTTGATAAAAGAAACGTTCGATCGACATCTTTTCCTCAAAAGAGAAAGCCTGAGCATACACACGTAAACGCATATGCACAGAAATAAACTGTATGCAGCTTCAGGCTTTCCAGTAGCACTGCATAAAAAAGTTTTAACGTTGCGCTTTTGCACACTTTCAAAATCTACGTACTGCGGTCCGCTCATATGAAGTCATACCGGGAAGGAAAGAAGACAGGACGGATAGAAGAGAGGGAGGGAAGGAAGGAAGACAAGAAGAAAGTGAGGAAAAACAGAAAAAAAAAATGAGAGGAAGCAAGAAAGGAATGAAGGAAAGAAAGAAAGAAGGAATGAAGGAAGGAGGGACGCAAGAAAAAAGGAATAGAGGGAGAAAGAAAGGAGAAAAGGAGGGAAAGAAGGGAAGATTCCGTCTGAACGGAAGAAAGGAAGAAAGGAAGGGAGGGAGGGAAGGAAGGAAAGAAGGAAGGAAGAAAGGAAGGAAGGAACGAACTTAAAGGAAGGGAAGGAAGGAAGGAAGGAAGGAAAGAAGGGAGGAAGAAAGGAAGAAAGAAAGACAGAAAAAAAGACAGACAGACAGAAAAAAAGAAAGAAAGAAAGAAAGAAAAGAAAAGAAAAGAAAAGAAAAGAAAGAAGAAAGGAAGGAAGAGATGAGGAGAGAGGAAAAGGAAGAGAGACGTCAAGTTGGGGGAGGATCGTGCCGTGGAACTGCTCAGAAGTCTCCTTCCTGCCAATACAAGGGTCTGTCTCGTCAAGGAAAATGTTTGCCTTGCTGTTGTCTGGATAGGGAGAGAGGAGAAGGGAGAGAGACGTCAAGTTGGGGGAGGATACACTCACTCCTTATGCCGTGGAACTGCTCAGAAGTCTGCTTTCTGCCAACACAAGGGTCTGTCTTATCAAGGAAAATGTTTGCCTTGCTGTTGTCTGGATGGGGAGAGAGGAAAAAGAAGAGAAACGTCAAGTTGGGGGAGGATACACTCACTCCTCATGCCGTGGAACTGCTCAGAAGTCTCCTTCCTGCCAACACAAGGGTCTGTCTCGTCAAGAAAAATGTTTGCCTTGCTATTGTCTGGATAGGGAGAGAGGAAAAGGAAGAGAAACGTCAAGTTGGGGGAGAATACACTCACTCCTCGTGCTGTGGAACTGCTCAGAAGTCTGCTTTCTGCCAACACAAGGGTCTGTCTCGTCAAGGAAAATGTTTGCCTTACTGTTGTCTAGATGGGGAGCGAGGAAAAGAAAGAGAGACGTCGAGATGGAGGAGGATACACTCACTCCTCGTGCCATGAAGTCTCGCCAACGAAAATGTTTGCCTCGCTGCAGTGAGGCCAGCGTACTGAATGGGAAAGAGATGGAGCTCTGCGGTCTGAGCTCGGCAATGTGCAATGGAAACACTTTAATATCTCCAAGCAGCTCAGAGCATCTCGATCAGAGCCAACTTGAGGAATGCACAGTATACGGCTAGACGGCAGTGGACGATGGCTGAACGATGCTCCGCGGGATGGCCGCGGGTCCCGAAAAGCAGCTAGCCGCATACGAACTTCGGGAAAAACCCGCAAAGCAGTTGCAAGCGCATTTCGGGAAATATATTCGCGGGGCGGCGGGGGGGGAATCGCGCGGCGGCGTGGCCATGCGGCCGGCCGCTGGTGAGCCGATGCATGCACGTCAGGTTGTCTGACCTTCATACAGCTTGCGGCCTGTTTGCATGGCTTAAACGCCAGCTTCGCTATGAAAACAGACCACTGGCTTGAAACCGAAAGCTAGTAAAGTAGCTTGGCATTTCCTCGAAGTTCATCTTCATGTTGCATAGGGCACAAATGGCTCCCGCTGCATGGCTTTGAGATTCGAAACGCCGCTAGCGGGATGTCCTTCAGCAACCTTCAAATTTTAGATCGACATGCAGCCAATTGGAAAGGCCCTATAGGAAAGGCCGTCTACGCGAGCGGCCATCTATATATTCCATGCCGCTTCTGTCCGCTTTCAGAAGCTTTCTTTTGCTTTCTTTTCTCTCTGTAGAGTCAGATTCTTCTGTTGGGGAAAGGAAGATGTGTCTTAATTCCTCTCTCCATGCCCCCCCCCATTAACTCAGTCATTCCATCCCGTCCTGTTTGACCTAGTCTTTGACTGCCAATGTCCCATAAGTCGTCAGGGGAGGAGGGTAGCTAAACTCTCTTTGAGACTCTCTTTCTCTCTCTCTCTCTCTCTCTCTCTCTCTCTCTCTTTCTCTCTCTGTCTGTCTTTCTCTTTCTCTCTCTCTCTCTCTCTCTCTTTTTCTCCCTCTTTCTCTCTCTCTTTCTCTCTCTCCCTCTGTCTTTCTCTCTCTTTCTCTCTCTCTCTCTCTCTCTCTCTCTTTCTTTTTCTCTCTCTTTTTCTCCCTCTCTTTCTCCCTTCCTCCCAAGCTTTCCTCCTTCCCTCTCCCTCCCTCTCCCTCCCTCTCCCTCCCTCTCTTTCTTTCTCTCTCTCTCTCTCTCTCTCTTTCTTTTTTTCTCTCCCTCTTTTTTAAATTCTCCCTCTCCCTATCCCTCTAGCTCCCTCTCCCTGTCCCTCTCCCCCTTCCGCTTCCTCTACGCTCCCTCTCCCTCTCTGCATTTCTAGAAACTTACTCATACCGATGGGAGGACTCCGCCGAGCCTGAGTGTCGTCTCGTACCGTCTCCTAAGTGTCGTGTACTGCGAGAGAGACGAAAGAAGTTGCGTAGCTATAGATTGATACGTATTCATAAAAAACGTACATGTTGTGAATAATGATTATTCTAATCAGATATTTTTTATAGACGGATAATGATTGTTCTGATTAGGTACTTCTCATAATCATTATGCGTTTCTCTAAAAGTATGTTAGTAATCATTATCAAAATTATTGAATGACCTACTAATGATTATTGCTTTACCTTAATCAGTCACTAATCATTAGTAAGTTAACCCGCTGATGCGCCTTAACCGTGTTCAGGCAGAGGAGAGACGGGTGACGGATGAAGCCAGCCAGGTCATAAAAGAAAAAGCATAGGTATTGTTGCATACATTGACATATACTAGGAAATAGTAGAAGAAATGACTAGGAAAATATAGACCTAGGGGCTAAAGATATATATTGAGTAAAAAAAAAGTTCTTATAAACAACTGTAAGTATTTTAAAAAAACTCGTTGGGGTTTTAGAAGCTCAAAACTAGTCTTAAATTGTTTGAGCCTCTTTTAGTTTTTGCAGGGGGGGTATTTTTGTAGATAAATTTTATTCGGTTTTTTTTTTTATTTTTTTTTTAATGCTTTTTTTTTTTTAATGGCCTACTCCTAGGTTTACACAAGTTTGCTTAAGAGTTTGTGCACAGCTGGTACGCAGGGTCATGCATGTAAGTTTTGTTCATGCATGCATGTGCGCATGCAGTCTGCGCAGCCTGCAGCGGCTATGACGCTGCCCCCCGACACGTGTTAAGCCGTGATCTACAACTATTTTTTTCACACATAAGTCTGATTTTATTAAATCAGTCAAAAAATTTTAAAATCACAGTTATTGTTTCACAAATCATTGTGACATAAAAAATTTTAGAAATTTTCCTTGTGGTATACTATAGTTCCAGTGTACCTAGCAATTTGAACCAATTCCACGTACTATCAAAACTTAGATTTATCTACGGATTTATCTAGGCCCATTCTAGGGATTTATTCTTAGGATTAAGAATAGGATAGGATCGGATTTTATGTTCCGGGAATCCCTGCGGTCCACTGCTAGGTGTCGGCTTGCACCGATTAGGATTTATGTACGGAGGATTAACCTCCTAAGTTTGACTGAAATTAGTAATTTTGCTTTCTAATTTAAATTACTTCAGTTTACTAGTATTTTAAATTACAAAGTTAAATTACTTAGCTAAATTACTTTAGGATTTAAAATTTAGGATTAGGATTTATGTCCGGAGGATTGGCCTCCCGCTCCAATGCCGAATGTCCGATGTGCAGCTTCCAAGGAGAGCGCCTAGACGTATCAGACCTCCTTGGCTGGCCCGTACAGGTCTAGCCTGTGCCGCAAACGGTTTACAATTGAAGAAAAAGCACACGCAGCATGATTTTTCCTTTATTTGAATGACTTTCTAGTTCTAATCTGAGGTCATCTGGCAGAGGGGCAAAAGGCTTCCAAAAGTAAAATGACTTTTAGTGTTGAAACGCAAGAAAGAAAGGGAGAGAAAGAATGGAGAGAAGAGATTAAGACCAGGTGAGAGAGAAAACACGTTTATTTCATACTTTTCAGAGTAACCAAGAACGTTTCTTTTCGTGAGACCCATAAAAAGGAACGGTAAAGCCCTCTCTCTTCTTATGGGTTGCTTCTTGTTATTTTGTCTGACTCAGAAAGATGAAGTAATAAAGAGAGTGACAAGAAAAGGAAACTTCAACCAGACTCAGCGAGAAACAAAAAGAACGAAGAATTGAGACTAAGTGAGAAAAAGAGAGAAGTACTCTTCTGTTTTCTTTCATACTTTTCTGAGTAACCAAGAACGTTCTTTTTCCGAGACGCACAGAGAGAAATGGAAAACCCTCTCTCTTCTTATGGGTTGCTTCTTGTTGTTCTGTCCAACTAAAAAAAGGTGAGGTGATAGAGGGAGTTGCAGAAAAGAAACTTTCAAACAGAGAAGAAAAAGGAAAGCCTTGTAGGGAATCGAGTGTTCACTTCTCTTTTCTTTCACACTTTTCACTGTTCATTTATGAATCTATTTCTGGCAATTTTGTGTTTAAACCTAGGTTCAAACAATGTGTTTCATAAGAAGTGGTTGTGCACACCGTTTCCACTGCAATGCTGCGTACCTGGAAGGGAAACACTTGTCCAGAGTTTTCGAGAGCCTCCTTGTGGCTGCTTCATTGGGCTGGCCTAGATTTTGTTTGTTCGTTAGGAGTAAGAGTGCCGCAACACCCTGGCACCAGCGGGTAGCAGCGTCGGAGAGTTCAAGGCATCGGCTCTCTCTTCTTTAAGGGCAGAGCTAGACATGCAGTTGTGGAAGAGGTCTGTACGTGGCGGGCGGGAGCTATTGCTTCTTCATATTTCCCTCCTCTTGCCAAGCTCACCCCCCTTCAGCAAGCTTTTCCCTCCTCTCATCGCATGTTTGTGTTTCTTCTTTGCAACAAATCCGCTTCTGGTCTCTACTCCTTTTCCGCCCTCCTTCGATCTGTTCTCATAGTAACCGACGGCTCTCTGTTCAGTTTCTTACGTCTGCTCTCATTTAACCCACAAGGTGAAAGCAGTGCTCTGTCTGTTGCCAGTGAATGTAACGATCACAAACTCTGTATACATGATTCTTGTATTCGGTGTGTTGATGACTTCATGCATAGACTTTTTTCATGTGCCAAGTGGCTGGATGAAAGAGAATTCCTGCACTGCCTGGCTGAGCTAGAATCCATTAATTCAAATGATTGTAACTGTCCACTCTCCGGTACAAGTATATCTGAACTCTTCATCCGTAATATCATTCGATCGCTTCTACGCTCGCATCCGGTTTGTCTCTTTGATGTCTGTCTCCCTATTCTAGAAAGTGATTAACTGATCAACTCTACCGGCGACTTAACAAACAACAACCATGCATGTATGTGCCGCCTGGGAGCTTAGCGCTCCAACTGGGGTTAGGCATCCTCTAACTAACTAACTAACTAACTAAGAGAGAAGTACTCTTCTGTTTTCTTTCACACTTTTCTGAGTAACCAAGAACGTTCTTTTCCCGACTCCCGAGACGCACAGAAATTACTTGAACGTACTTGCAGAGTGACAGTATAATAGTAGTCGTACATTATTTATATAGATTCGTAGATCAATCATGTTAGTGTGAGACTGTATGACTTAGTCTTCAAAGCTAGTACAAGTTCGTTTATCAACCATGCAAAGCGATGTTTAATAACTAGCTAATTAACTTGAACCGTCACGTTGGCATTAACTTAGAGCTAGACTTAGGCTCTCTACTGCCAGTGTGCAGTCTCTCCAGTGCCCACACAGCTTGCAGCACCATTGCTAGTAAGCTTAGTAGCAGCATTCCAAAAAAAAATCTTTCAAAGCATTAATAATTTGTATGATTCATTGCTTATTGATTCCCCACTTGATCTCATTCGCTCGGTTGATGAGATAATTGTTCATGAGCCCCCTTCGAGACCAACGACGGCATTTCGAAGTTCCCACCAAAGGTCATCTCTGCAAAAAGAAATTCAGAGAAGGCAACAAGGTGAAAAGTACAAATTGTGAGTAGATATGCATCACGAGTTGAAGAATTCTTACCCATGGCGGTAGATTTTCACAAAGACTCAAAAAGCGACTACTTAGACAAGTGTGAACAAAAAGGCATAACTTCTGCGATGCGCAGAATTCTGGAGGGGTCGGCCAGTCAGTCAGTCAGTCAGTCAGTCAGTCAGTTAGTCAGCAAAAAACTCTGTCGGTGGAAAACCGATTCAAGAGGGCAATACTCTCTTTCCAATGGGAAAAGTCAGGTCGTGTCCTGCGTGGCTTCTTTGGCAGCAAGACAAGGATAGCAGTGAAAAAGAAAAAGGTCATCATGAAATCCGGTCTGTCCGCCCCTCTCGCTCTCACCTTCCTTCTCTGCTTTTTGAACTCGTTTCCACAATCGCTACAGAGTCCCCGAATCCCGCTTTCCTGCACGCACGCACACACATACATACATACACACACACACACACACACACACACACACGTCTACCCATGTCTTTGTATGCACAGAGAGAGGGGGGGAACGGAAGGGAAAGAGACACAAAAAGAGAGGAAGGGGGAGCGCGCGCGCGCGCGCGCGAGAGAGAGAGAGAGAGAGAGAGAGAGGAATAGCCAGACAGAGACAGCATAGATAGACAGAAAAACAGCCAGGGGGTGAGTGAGGGAGCGACACACACATACAGAGATGCCCACCCCCTCAACCCCCCATACACTGACGCCAGCATCTCCCTAGTGGCCCGATACGAAGCGCTCCTCCCTGCTTCCCCCATGGTCACACTGCTGCTGCCCGCACTACCCGCCGTCTCTCCTAACGATCGGATCTCTCCTCGGAACTGCTCCCGAAGAGCCTTGCACGGTTTCTTGTCGCACTTCGTCAACACCACACACAGACTGAATGGGACCCTGCCCCTGCACAAATTTGGATCAGGAGGGTGAAATGTCCCTCTTCTCTTTTCGAACTGTGAGCCTGGATGAATGGTTCGAATACCACACAAGCCTCCCCTCAGACAGACTAGAAAAACTAGCGGGATGTCTCCGAAAGGGAAAAAAGGTATTTCATTTTTTATGAGTTCAGTGCCATGGAAGCGAATGGAAAAACACGCAAGGCCCGTGTGTATCGAGGCACTTTGGGTGAATGAGGGGTGCAACCCTGATGCCATTCGCTACCCCTCCATGTCCCAGCATTCCTTTGTAACACCAGTGCAAGCCGATACCCGGCAGTGGACTGCGGGGATTCCGGAACATCAATCCTAATCCTAATCCTGACTCACCCTTTTCTTTCTCTAAAAGTAAGTCCCTCCTTCATCAAGTGTAGGATTCGCATGTCCTGAAAGCAGAAAGAAAGAAAGAAAGAAACAAACAAAGAAAACAACATTCGTACGACATACAGGCAGGCATACAAAAAGTGCGCTCGTTCTCGCACAGAGAAAAGGGGGGGGGGAGTCAGAGGAAGACAGAAAGACAGCAACTGCACAAATCCTGCAGGCAACCAAGAGACGAGACGTGAGGCCTTCCCCTTCCCCGCGGGCAGCTCAGCTTTCCTCTCCTCTCCTGTCCTCCTCTTCCATCTGCACCATCGCTGCCCCTGTTTGTTTGCGTCCTTGTGGACAGACTCTGTTAGGCCGTGTCTTTTGAATGAAGACAAAGGGAACATGTGGAAGACACATAGAGAGAAAAGAAACTCCAGATTAGTAGGAACAAAATGAAAATCCATCGACGCCTCTCCTTCCGCCTTACATGAACGCTCTGATTTGCCCCCGAACCTCCCCCCGCGCCTCCACACTCAAGACAACCAGGTTGACCCATTCTTCTTCTTCTACTACTACTACTACTACTTCTGCTTTCTTCTGACTTTTGCGTTTTCGCCTGTCACGGCTATTTGCTTCCTAGTCACCCTTGCCACCGGCCTACAAACCTCTTTCTGCGGGCCCACACGAGAATCCACTAGGTGAAAAACCAAACGAAGAGACGGACGGGAGATCAGGTACTCCAGCGCGACAGATCGCCAGGCCGTCCGCATCCTGAAAGCCAAGGATTACACGCAGCGAGGGAAAAGTCACGGATGGCTGAAAGACGGCATACAGACAACAACACAACAATTAGAATCAAACAGAAGGAGAGACGAAAAAATACTTACAGACATAAAAATTAGTGAGGTCTGAATAGAGATACCCATGAGTGCTTGTAAAGGAGAGCAACAAGCAAAGTTCCATTCATGCCCCCTCCCCTCCTCTGGCAGTTCTTATCCCCTATTCCGACAGGGATCCTCCTCTACACACTCTTTTGAAGGTGACATTCTCGCAAGGCAACAAAACGCAAACATTAGAATGTACATATCTCTCAAACTTCCTTCTGGTGACCAGAAGAAGAAAGGAGAAAAGGAAGCAGGGGAGGGAGGAAGAAGAAAAAGGGCTACGCTGGCAGTTCAGCAATTCCTAATCTACCAACCGTTTGGTCGCCTTTGCAAAGCCAAGTCCCGGCATATCAACCAAGTACCACGATCCTGTCTTCCTGTCTCTCCCCCTTGCAAATCCGTTTTCTCTTTCTCTTTCTCGCTCCTCACTGGAGACACCCCCAGAAGAGGACGAGGGGGCAGAACCGGAAGTGGAAGGGGCCATGGGAAGGCTCCTGCCGATTTTCTTCTTCTTGGGGGCGGACACGCGCTCAAACGAGGGGGGCGCGTTGACGGCAAAGAAGTTGAACAGCTGTGTCTTCCCTGCATTCACTCCATTCATCACTCATTCACTCAACAACCAATACCATTGTGTCAACTGTGCACAAGGATAGATGTGTGGTTGCATTGCTTTTGTCTTCTCTGACTCTTCATCGGGTGCATGGATGGAAGGCTCAACTGCTCTATCTGCCTTTCCCTCATTACTCACTTCTGATGGAACAGCACCGAGGCATCAAGTGAGTGTAGAACCTTTGTGCAGAAGGAATGCGTTGACATGTAGACAGAAGAAGCAGACACTTCAGCAAGCTCTGCCAAATGAAGCACATGCATGCATTCAGCGAGCTGGTCATCCCGCAGACAACGGGGCGCCATCGAAAGCGAAAGACCCGCTCACCAACAGATCCGCCCTTGAGAATTGCAACACAAGCAGCGCACATACACGGAACGTAAATGCATCTCGACAACGACCCACCAGGAGTCTGTGACGTCATGGCTGCGTTCTTCCTGTTGCAGATCAGGTTGATGAGGGATGACTTGCCCACGTTGGACCTCCCGACAAAAAGGCACTCAGGGAGAGGGGGAGAGGACACCAGCGGAAGCTGACTGTAGACAGCCGCACCTGAGCGAAGGGAGAAAGGAGAAAGGGGAAAAAATAGAAGTCCTGGATAGCATCACAAAGCGCTCCCAAAAATGGAATGCACCAACCCACACCCCCACACAGAGATCTATGGATGCACAGAGAGAGAACAAACAGAGAGTACACCCTTATCTACGCATACGGGTCGGCCTGTAGTACGGTACATGTATCTATGCCTGCATGCACGCATGCGATCAGAGAGACGAGGATGTTCTTCTGTACTCATGCATACGCACACACGCGCATACACATAGAGAAAGAGAGACAGACTATATGTTTCTTCTTCTTCTCCCTCCTTTTCTCCATGAACACTACAGACAAACAGGCAGACAGATGCTTCCATCGATCTGGAAGGAATCAACTCCCAAGAATCATCAGAGCAAGTTCTTCTTTCCCCTTCTCTTTCCTCCCCTCTCGGCTCACTTGTGACAAACTGAATGTTCTTGACCAGGCAGTTACTCATCAACCAGGCGGTCTCGGGGCCTGTGTGCAACCAGAGAAAGAAAGAAAGAAAGAAAAAGAGAGAGAGAGAGAGAGAGAGAGAGATCCGGGGGGGGGGGGACAACAACCGCGAGGAACAGACAGGCATGAAACAGACAGGCATGCAGAGATCCGCAGAGAAACTTGCAGATGAAAAACAAATTGATCTTGAAAGAGGCTTCAGGAAATGTAGAAGAACCCTTTGAGGTCCTCTTGGAGACTCAGTCAGGAATTCACCGATTGTCTATCTCTTTTGATGACGCAGGTACAAACTACTTATTTCACTCACTCACTCACTGCCCGACTGTCCGACCGACTTTTGTCGACACCCCCTCCCTCCATGGCTGCGAGGACTGCAAAGACGCCGTCCGGAGCCTTGGCCTTGGTAAACAGTTTGATCAGACGGTGGTAGATCTGCATTGCACCCAGCAGCATTCCAACATGCAGTGGAAACATCTTTCAAGTCCGTCTGTATCACGGCTGTATGCAGAAGTAAGAAGGGAAGCGTTTCTTCCTGTATTTGATTCTGTCGTTTGGATTGGAGGGACATCAGCGAAAGGTTGCGTCGAAGACAGCAATTCAGAAACGATATTCAAAGGACAACAAAACAGCAACAGCTTTCAGCAGATGGCCGTGGGCGCTGCACGCACACGCGCGCGCGCGCGCACACACACGCACACACACACACACACACACACACACACACACACCTCCAGTTCTGTCTTTCCTCCAATCACCCCCGCAGCTCTAACAACAGCCTCTGTTTCCCCCACGACTCTCTCCTCATCCTCCCTATCTGCCCCGGAGACGTCTCGAGTCTCCAACAAGAAGGCGGCGTAGTGGAGGAGAGATGCCGTCACGGCGTCTGCCTCTCCTGTGCGGGTCACGCCTTCCAGAGATAATTCCTTCTCTCCCTGTAGAAGAGACTCAGATTCAGCTGCAAAGCGTTGGCTTGTCGGAACGCCAGTTCCCATTTCTCCCTTCAGTGACAAGAGAGAGAGCAGAGAGGTGCGACAGGCCAAAGCAGCCGCGAGTCGCTCAGCCGATCCATTGGAACTTCTTCGCTTTTCGTTGCTGTCTTCAACTTCTCTCCAATCAATTTTCGCATCTTCCTCCTCACCTGATCCCTCTTCCTCTTCATCACCCTCGTCTTCCCGTTCGATTGTCCCTTCTGGTTCTTCTTCTTCTTCTTCCTCTTCCTCGTCTTCTTCATCCACGGCCTTCAACATTTCCCCCATCCGTCTCTTCTCCCGTCTCCATTCCACACGAGCACGCACAGATAGCTCGGTTAGCCGACGAAATCTAGAAGGAGCCTCAAGGAACGATGCCACCCAGCCGTCCAAATCCATGTCGATATCCCCCTTGACAACCTCCCGGAGAAGCTTACGAACCCCAGAACGAACCGTAGAGGACGCCATTCGGGTCTTCACGGTTGCACTTCTCATGATCTTTTCCATCCCTTCAATTGCCGAGTTTTGACTCACAACTGCATACAGAGGAGCAACAATCTGCGCTTGTTTCCCCAACACACACCCCTGCTGCTCCCTTTCAAGACCCTCTAATTTCACGGCCACCCCCCCATAGTGAGGTGCCGGTTTCTTCCCCATGTCTTCCCCCTCCTCCCTCTGAAGCTTTCTCAAAATTCGGTCCTCTTCGTCCTCTTCTTCGTCTTCTCCATTGAAAGGCACCCCCCCTCCCTCGTCCCTCTGTCTGTTCCGTAGCTGTTCTTGCCGCTTGAGGTTGAGGGCGAAGAGAGATCTTTCGGAAGCTACGAGACCGGACCGAAGCTCCAAGGCCTGCACAAAGAGCGGGGAGAAGTATGGAGTACATCCGTGCTTTCTCTTCTACCATTCTATGTCATGTCGTTCTGCATCGAACAGGTAGGTAACATTAAAGCTCGAGGAATGAAGCAAAAAGGGAGCAGGAGGGGAAATGGGCACTATTTTGAGTGGCGCGAGGGGAGGCGTGAGAGGGGGAAGGACGACAAAGAAAATTGGGGGCAGGAAGTAAAGTGGGAAGCCAGGGAAGCACAGAAGAAACGAGGAAGAGACGGAGGGAGCGAAAAGGCTCAGGAAGGAAGCAAAAGGGCGTGAGAAGAAACATAATGTTTGTTTCCCGCAGTGCTGTCAGTCTGCATCCCTCCTGAACCCGCCACTCTTCTCCATTCGTTCCATCAGTGACTGACCTTGAATGCCCATTTGAATTCGCCCTTCTCTAGCTCCTTCACGGCAACCATCACGCACTCATCCGGGTCCCCGTTTCCCATGTCAATGTCTTCCTCCAGTCTTTCAACCTCTGCATGATGCAGCTAGGCGGAGGGAGGGAGGCAGATGGATGTGTGGAATTGGAGGTTTTCTGTGCTCATGTGAATCCAAATTGTTGCATGCATACGCACATTCATGAAAAACAGATTTTGGCTTGATCAACGCACATTTCCCACAGCCAGACCAAAAAACGAATGTCCATGCCTTTCCCCCTTCGCGTCGCCGAGATGGTCCTCTGCAAACTCTTGCGCACGTTTGCTAGTACCGCCTAACTTCTCTCTTTGACCGCCTACCCTCCCTTTCCCCCCCCACTTACGTTTGCTGGTCTCTTCCGGGATCCTGCCGTATTTCCGGAGAGACCGCATTGTTCCTGCTGCGAGTCTTTTTTGTTTCTTCTTTTGGGCAGCGAAGGAGAGAGGCACACTTCTCCCACTTCCCGGCTGAGAGGAAGAAGAGGGGGGCGTGTCACGAAGGACAGAGAGAGGATTTCCTGTCTCAGGGGAAGGTTCCTGCATTTCGGTCGGGGGAAAGAGGACAGCAGGGATCAGCAAAAAATCTGCTCTTGTTCGTTTTAAGCTACGCCGACAAGATTTTGTGACAGCACACATTGGGGCAAGCGAGAGACAGAACTCAAAAAGGTGAGGGGCAGCGGAAGCTGCTGCAAGAAGTGGCTGAAGAGGAGGAGGAGGAGGACAAGCAGAAGAGATGGACTGACACACACGCAAATGCAGGCACATGCGAGAGACGGAGACGGAAAGTAAGAAAGACCCACCGCGGAGAGGCAGGGGCTTCTTCTCCATCCGGACACTTCGCCTGTGTCTCCCAGCAGGTACTTCTCTCTTCGAGGCAGAAGAACAAAGGCAGTGCAAGGAACCCCGAAGACGCAAAAGATCAATATGAGAAGACAAACCAGGGACAACTTATGGAGACGGGCAGAGAGCATCGTGACATGAAACTTCAAACAAAATATCTGAAAGCTTGTGAGCTGGCTTTGCAGAGGAATTTACTGATCTTGATAGTTGCGCTGCACCCACACAGTCTGCAGCTAGGCAGAAAGATAAAAGAATGTGTTCCTGCCTGCTCAAGTAGGAGACACCTTGATGTTCTTTTGTCTTTTCGTGACTGCCAGACGGTGTTGCCAAAGAAAAGAGAGAGGTGATTGTTCAATCTAGATGAACGGTTCTTCGAGCAACTGTCCCCTTCCTGACGACCACTTTCGACGATCAGTGTCATATGTACAGGAGACAACAGGAGATCGAAGGAGAACGGCCGCTTGCAGAGGAGACGTACCGTCGAAATTTGTGTCTTAATTGGACTTGGAGGTGCTCTTTTCTGGAGTCTCTGCAACACTGGCCGGACCAAGCAACACTGCGGCCCGACGAAATCCGACGAACTCTGCAAAACTTCGCTTGCCGGGGACGCCATGGGACTCCTTTCACCCCTGGCAAAAACTGTACTTTGAATCCGAACATTTATTGGATTTTTTTCAGGAAGAGAGAAAAAAATGGATTTGGCGATACGGTGGACCATGCATGGTGGACCGCCAGGGGTGACGGTTGGCGCGCGGGGCGTGGCTCACACTCTGCATCTGCGCCACAAAATTTCTGAATTGTGCCGGGGTCCGATTTTGCCGGGGCAACCGTGTCCGCTTTTGGGGCCCGCGAACACCAACCAAAAGGAAAATCCTCGAGACAGCAGCTGCCGAGTCAAAAGGAAGGAGACTTCTTGTTTGCCTCTTTGCTGACGATCGTCGCATATAGTTTCTCGATCGCCCTGCGGCTTCAGACTTTGCCCAAAAGGACGTCCTGGGCCCCCACTAGAACAGAGCGAACAGCAAGTGTTCCTCCCACAGAAGAGAAGAAGAAGAAGTGCTCAGAGACTTTGAGGAAGCCGGGCAGGCTGCCAGAAAGAAAACAAACAGCAAGATGAAGTTGGCCAGCGCTCTTCTCCTTCTTTGCCTTTCGGCAACTTGTGCATTTGCAAGGCGTCTTTCAGGTGCGTCCGTTTGAAGCATGGTGTCACCTGGTCCCGTCTGGTCTGCAAAACAACTCGCGAAGTCGTATGTGGTCTTTCCCTCACCCCCTCATGTCTTTCCTCTGCCCCTGCAGGATTTTTGAGTGGCCTTCCATCTCGGCAACGAGACGGAGCACGCCAGGTAGGTCTCGAAGGATGCAACGGTTTGTTTTCGTTCTGTTCGCCTGTCAAGTGTGTTGTGATTTCCCGAAGCGCGATGTTCAAATTTCGGAGACGCCTGACACTTCCTGAACTTATGTGTGTGCGTGGTCTGGTTGTCTTGTGCGTGTTGTGCGCAGGCCACCGTTCTCGAAGCAATTCAGAAGGGCTCCAAGGTTTTGATTCTTAAGCCTGAGAGTTACTTTTACGGATTTACGGGTGACGTCGTGGTTGTGGACAAGAACCCCTTCTACCCTTATGGTGTCACAGTCAAGTAAGTCCATCAGGCCGTCTCCTTCTCTCCCTTCTTCGTGTGCAAAGAGGTTCCGATACAAAAAGTCGCATTGTGAAGTACTGTAAGTGGGAGGACAGGAGAGCATTCAGAGAGGGGGGGGGCGTGTCACCGCTCTGTTTGAGGCAAGACACGGACCCGTATGAGGGATATTCCTGTAAGCTTTCGGTGATTTTTTCTTCTCTTCACTAGCTTCCAGCATTCTGTGCCATTCTCTTGAACGTGCGTGCTCTGAATTTTGTTTGTTTCTCCGTTTGCAGATTTCCGTCGATGCAATACAAGGGACTGAACACTTTCAATTTCAAACTGGACGAGCTGCAGGAGGTCGCCCCTCCTGCGCCCAAGAAGAAGAAGAAGAAGGCTGCTGTCAACCCCGCCGCAGAACCCGCGGAGCCCGCAGCATCTAGTTAAAGAGAGTTGTTTGTGCGTATCTGTGTTTGTGCAACTATGCATAGTGGGTGGGTTGGGCAGAGAGAGGGAGGGAATATCGTTCATTTTCTTCTCTTCCTCTGGCGTTAAGGAGACGTGCGTGTTTCGTGGTCAGGGAATCAGACTTGCTTGCCTTCTCTGGGTTGCAAGGTCACATTCATTGCTGAGGGGGAGAAGGGCGATGGTTGGTGGGTGTCCTGAGGAAACATAGAGAAAGTGTCAGATCGAGTGAAAGTGGAAATGTCTCCAGATGGAGGGTTCGGTCTACGGTCGTATGGGTTTGCCGTCGATGCCTATCGGAGGATTGGTCAGTCGACGTTGTGTTGTGGGAGGAAGAAGGAGCAGCAAGAGACGCAGCATGGCGAGGTGAGGAAAGGAAGGCTTCATTGCGTCAGACTTGTGGGGTGGGGGGGGCGGTTGGGAGGAGGGGGGTGGAAAGCAAGAGCTGATCTATTCTGTGTGTCGATAGGGGAGGAGAGAAAGAGCAGTTCCCGGCTGTGGTCGCATGAGAGAGGGGGGGTGGAGAGCCCTTAAACAAGAAAAAGAGAGGGATTTCCTACGAATTCGAAACGTGGGAGAAGAAAGAGCAGCATCCCCCGAGCGAGAGAGAGAAAGAGAGAGGGAGAGCCCGAAACGCCTGTCGACTTGACCGGGAAATGCCTGTCATGCAGACGTCAGGCAGGTGGGATGGAAAGAAAAGAACGCACGGGGTGGGTGCGTTTTTTGTCTGCGGATGCCGACAGGTCGGGCTTGGCTGACGTGTTAGGGACTCAGGGCCAGTCACTGTGCGAACTTATTGTGGGAGATTCGAGACAAGGCGCGACAGGGCGGTGAGGAAAGATTCGATCGATCCTGTTATCCCAGTGACCTTCGTCTCCTTGTCTGTCCTTCCTCTCTCTTCTTTTCTGGTCTTAGGGGGCAGATAAGACAAAAGAGACGGACGGTTGTTTCCAAAGTTGCTTGGGCGAGGAGACGGTGTCGCTTTTCGACGACACAGACGGCAATTCTTTCTTTGCAAATGTGTCTCCTTCGTTCATTGGCGTGATACCAAGCAATAGAGGATTAGACTTCGAACTGATTTCCTCCCGCTGCTCATCCGTTCTCTCGTCTCTCTCTCTGTGCTGTGTTTCCTTCGACTTAGCATCTCCGTCTTCCTTCTCTCCTTTGATGTTTTCTTGTAGGAGGATTCGCATCGCTCGTGCATTGCAATGTTGCAGCGTTTGTGCATCCATGTGGTCTGATGGTGCAACATCCAACTGAGCCGTCCTTCCCCCCCTTCCTCCTTCCCCCGTTTTCGCTTTTTGCTCTGCGGGTCCGCAAAAGTTAGGCGTTTCCTGACTGGACCTCTAGACAGACAAACGGGTGCGTTCCTTGATGGAGAGCGAGCATTGTTAAATAAGTCATCTAATCTAGTCGTCTTCCTTCTACCTTCCGTTCTTTGTTCTTAGCTCGCTTCGCTTCTATCCGTCTGTCTGTTTGCATTTTTGAAATGCTGCCTGCCTGTCTGCGAGTGGAGGGAAAAAAGGAAGGAGGAAGGAAACCTGGAGGGAGGGAGCACCGAGAAAACTGCAGCTGTCTCTCCTCCAGCTCAAAGTTGAGAAGCACAAGAATCAGCCTGCTCGCTTTCTTCTGGTGTGCGCTGGGGTGAGGGGGGGGTTGGGAGGGGCTGGGAGGGTCTTGGGATGGGAGGGTCTGACGCAGCCTTGTTTGAATGTGCTCTTGGTCTGGCGGTCTTGCGTGAGGTCGCAGAAGAGAGAGAAGAGCACCGTAGCAAATCAAAGAGGGATCGATCTACAGAAAAGCGCTTCAGCTGTTGCTGGTTTGGGGGTATATGGGATTGAATGAAGCTTTGAGTGCTGTAGGCGATTTCGTCAAGCCGTACTGATCGATCGAAGCGGTGGATCGGCAGAATGATTAATTGAGTGGGGGTCCGAGTTCATTAGGTGGATGCCCAGCCAGGAAAGTCGCGCACGACGCGATCCACTTCAACGGGAACGAGGTCGATCGAAAATTAAGGAAGGACGGCAGAAAAAGGCTAGGAGAAAAGGCATGCGCAAAGAAAGGATCAGTGATGGGACCGCGGTATACATCCATGTCTCCTTAAATGCATAACATTTCGTCTATTTAGATTCAATAACATCATTATAGACAATTTATGGATAAGTGTTACATAAAAACATATTAAAAATGTCTGCCAAACTGCTTATCTTATCGTGTGTTTAGGCTACTATATTTGAAAAAAATGAAGAGAATTAATTGTATGGAAGTTTTACATGATTTGTGAATGCTATATAGTCCAAACTTTAATTTTTAATTGAAAAATATAAAAAGAATTTTTTAAATGGTAAAGTTGAACTATTGTACACAAATTTAGTGTCACCTAGGCGTCGGCTAAAGAAAAAAAAAATTAAAGAAAAAAAATAAGCGATCTGAGATGATCTGAGGAGATCTTTTTTTTTTTTCTTTCTTTTTTATTTTTTTACCTTCAACAACACTCTAGACAACACTTAAAAACAGTTGTGCAACACATGAACAACACTAGGAACAACACCTGTGCAATACTTGAACAACAGTTGTTTGACTGAAAAAGAAAAAAAAAGTAAAGGGTATACATGGGGGGATCTTTTTTTTTTTTTTCTTTAGCCGACGTCTAGAGTGTCATAAACATTTAAAATCTAAAAAAATTAGAAATTGAGATTTTATTCTTCTAGTATAGTAGTTATTATTTCAATTCGTGCGACCGTACTGATCTTAAAATCATGTAACTAATGATATAACTAGTGAAATAAGCTCTAAACCAGGCTCTAACCTAAATTAAATAAGTCTAGAAATAAGTCTAAGGATTATGATTAGAATTTATGTTCCGGGTTTGTTCCAAAGTCCACTGCCGGGGGACGGCTTGCACCGTTTGGGTTCACTCAACCTAAGTAGGGAACATCAGACCGATCCCACCTGCCCGTCAGGAATCACCTGGCTATAATCAATGTTTTTATGTTCGAACTGCATTCAGATATTTTGTGAAACAATGGCTGTAAAGCTCGCTTTGAAGGACTTCGATTGACTTATAGCATACGTTTTCAAATTGAATTCTTGCATGCTACTGCTCTATGTCCTTTCCTTTCCCCCTCGCTCTTCGCTCGGCTGATTTGGTTCATCAAAACAGCATTATTAGTGGAGGCCTTCCGCTTTGAAATCATTTCTCCCCCGAAAGGACGACTTGTGTCTTTCTATCACTGACTATCAGCTTAGCTTACCTCCAATACCCACCAAGCTTCCTCCTAGGCTTCCTCTGTCTTTTCTGCATTCCTTTACGGCCTCTTTTCTGCTAAAGAATCTGCCAAGAAAGTCATCCGGCCACATCTAAGTGACATCTTCAAGTTTACTTATTTTGTTTATCAAGAAGGAAAACAAGGCAAGACAGTCAATCTTTCGGGATTCTCAAGGATTCTTTCCGTCCCGGCTAGACTTCATAGTGTTAGCCACTCAAAACAATTCAAAACGAACATTTAATTAAAAATAGAATTAAAATAAGACATATAATTCAAAATTTGAATTAATAGTTTGGAATCAGCTTTTCTCATTAGAATCTGAAATTACATACGTAATCAGGACTCGATCTAAATGGTGATTTGATGTGATTTGTTGTTATAATTCTAGTTATTTCTTGAGGGAATGAGCAGGATCCTGCCGGCACGCACTGGCATGCAAAGCCCTCTTTCTAGCCCTCTTTTTGGTAAAGTACTATAAAGTACGGGGGAGATGAGTGAACTCAGATTTTGGAGTTAATTGAAATGCGGAGGAATGCATACAGAAAGAAAAACATGCACATGTGTTGATACATACTTTAGATGATGCCCACATATACAGACACACGGGCGGACGCACAGACAGATGGATCGACGGACAGACAGACAGATAGACAGACAGACAGACAGACAGACACACAGACGAACATACAGACAGACAGACAAACAGACAGGCAGACAGGCAGACAGACGGACGGACCAATAGATAACAAGAATGACAGTGGGATACAGATAGACATACAGTCGGACAAACAGACAGAGACTCGGAGAAACAAACACGCACACACACACACACACACACAGAGAGAGAGAGAGAGAGAGAGAGAGAGAGGAACCACTCAAAGGACTTTTTCGAAAAGCCATTGCATGAGCATGACTCTGGCTCTCCCTTTGCAAGTTCATTGACATATGCAAACTTCCTCCCCCCCCATCCCCCCCGCCCCGTTCTCCTCCAATTCCCTCTTCAGAATTCCCCGCCTCCCCTCCCTCTTCCTATTTGCGTGCTTCCGGAGGTTCTACAAAAAGAAAGCGGCATAACATGCATGTAGTCGTGAAAATCTATGCAGACGACATTGAGAAAGTGAGCACAGGAAGAAGCAGGTACACTTGCAGGTGGGATCATACGTATATATTAGTACGTGTGTTACAGCAACGACACTGATGATGCGACGGCGAGGGTCTCACCTCTCTCAGGCGGCCGAGTGTTCCGCAAGAAAACTCCAGTCCGCTTCAGCCTTGGCTTCAGCAGAACCTATGCCCTTTTGTGTTTCTGGAGAATCGCAACCACCTGAGGAAAGTAGTCCTCCATTTTCCAGGTACATGCACGGAGAGAAAGAAGGTTCTTGCATGCGGGAAGAAAGGCACTAAGAGGAAGCAGCGAACATGCAGACTGGAAAAAGCAAATAAATTTCCAGATCGGCCGAATAAACTTGCACGGCAACACTAATCTGTCCGTGGAGGCCTTTTTCCGCCAGAAAAACCAAAAAAGGGCAATGGATGCATGCATGATGTGCCAAGAGCATGTCGATAAGAGAATTCATTGAACTACACCTTGCATGCCACAGAGCTGTACAGGATTGCATCCTTCGAGATCCTTACCGTGTCCGTTTCTTCGGCCAGGCTGGTCTCTGAAAAAAGTGTTGAGCCTAAGCCAACCAAATTTGCTCCCCCCCGTTGTGTCATAAGGCTAAGCCTTCATGGCGCTTCATGGAGAAATGGAGGAATTTGTCTGTAAGTAAAGGAGAAGGAGCTATCAAGGGAAAGCAAACTGGAGATGCTGAGAGACGGTTCTTGACTCGACGGCTACCTTTCTGACTTTTCTTACTGACGGGGTACTAAGAAGTGCAAAGCTCCTCTCAGCCTCAGTGGATCTAAGTGCGGGGTGGTCCTCCCTGTTGACAGCTTCTGTGTACATGCAGGAGACTGCAGATGGTGTGCACAACTATATACATGACTGCTATACCTTCGACACTGACTGAGCAAGAAATGTCAGACAGCTTCAGGGACAGAGGTATCAAATGAAGGTGCTTTGGTAGCCTAGTAGCCTGGTAGTGCCAATAGCTTGCATGTGCGCCGGACCCGAGCCACATATTCTCTTTAGTGTCTCTCTGGTCCTGCATCCACATATAGGCGTGTTCAAAAATCATGTCGAGTCAATTATTAATAAGGTCAGACAAACTGCATGCATATGGATCAGCGTGCATGCATGCATGCACATGCCACATACATGCATGCATGCCTTCTCCAAGTGCCCGCGCGGGCCCGGCCACGCTTCGCTCGAAAACGTCAGACTCAACATTATTCGGATAGAACGAAACGGTCTCGAAACTATCCAAAGCAGTCACTTTTTCTGGGGATCGAGAGACTTCTGTTTGGACCGGGGCTCTTCCACAGAGTCCTCGCTGCTTTTCTTATTTTGTTTGATAATATTTGCACCTTCGAATAGCCTCGTCTGACAAAACTCCGGAGGGCGGTATACACAGAAAATGGGGAGGAAAGGCAGACAGCAGGAGCGCCCCCGACAGCGCGACTCCACTTCATTCCATGTGGAGGTGGGCTGGGCTGATGTGCTGCAATTGTTGTTCAGGCTTCCATTGTCTGAGAGCTTGCGATTGATTTATTTCGTGTGCTCCTCCTTTTTGTGGGACTTTCTTCCAAATTTTGACCAACCATTGCCCGGGAGAAAGAAACGGCCTTCCTTTTTCCGTTCAAAAAGCCAGAAAGAAGAGGAGAAGGAGAAAGAAGAGAACCCCCACGACGTGCTTGGGGTCTCTGCGGAAGCATCATGGGAGGAGGTGCGGAGTGCGTACAGGAGACTTGCATTGCAACTGCACCCTGATAAGAACGTTGGGAACCCTGCTGCTGCAGATAAGTTTATGCGAGTGAAGAGTGCGTATGAACGTTTGAGGAGGGAGCTCGAGCCCTGTCAAGAGCAATCGGAGGCTCCTGGCGAGGGGGGGAGGGAGAACGGTTCTGGTGATCAGTCTGCTTCAGACAAGAAAAAGGGAAAGAGGAGGGCGACTTCATCGTCTGTATTTGAGGAAGACGACCAAGATGAAGCGGAAGAGTTCATGCGAAAGGAGGAGATGCGACAATCGAAAGAGCGGGAGAGGGTGTTGAAAGCGGAAATGAATAAGGCAAAGAAAGCAAGGGACATGAAGGGAAAAGCAGTGAGGGAAAAAGAAGGCGCAATGTACACGAATAAACCATACTCCGAATACGAAGGGTCAAAAGATTCGGTCGCCATTGCGATCAGACAGGGGTCTCATACGTTGTTGTGTGAGCTGCTGAAAGATCTCAAGGCTGTGTCCAACGTCATGAAACAGAGAGGGTACACTCAATCGCATTGCAAGTGCTCTTCTTCTCCTTCTTCAGGAGAACTAGATGATATTTGTCGAGCCCCTTTCTGCTGCGGGGTTGGAAGGGACTTGGGCAGGGGTTCCAACGCACTGCATTTCTGTGCATGGAAAGGGGACGATATCGGGGCGAACATAGTGTTTCGGATGGCTGGGAAGCAGTGGTGGCGTCTCCTTTGTCGAAAAAATGCAGACGGAGAAAGGCCTCTCGAGGTCGCGCTTCGCATGCATCCAGACTCGAGAGTGGCCGACCTAATAGGCACATGGACAGAACAGGCAAGAGACGAAAAAAAGAAAAATAGCTGGGAGACCTCACTGATTTTTCGCTTTTTGAAGCATTGGGACGGGTATGCTTTGATTGCCTGTTTTCTTGCGACGATTTTCTCCGGCGATGCACGCGTCTGGCTGGCTGCGAGTTTCATTCTAGTTGTTCTGCTTTGGCAGTCTCTCGACATGAATGTTGACCTTCGTTTGTGGGAGAGTTGTCTCCTGGCTGGTCTGCTTCTTGTGTGTCGACTTGCACTTCGATATCTGCCTGGTATGGTGATCGCTCCGTTGTTGTCCCTGTTGATCCAGGGCGACGGTTGGATGTTGGTTGGGCACTGCGTACACATCTTTTGCAGTGTGAAGGTCAGATGTGCGGCAGACTTGGGTGTAGCGGGTGTGCTTCTGGTGGGGTCTCTCGTGTTGGTCCGCCAGCTTGGGGGTGGGTCGGGGTCTGCTGCGTCTTTTGTCTTTGTTCACACGAGAAATGACTTATGGTATCTTTCCAAATTGGTTGTTCTCTTTGTTAGTTGTTGTATCCTTTCCCTGTTTGCTTCCTATGCGTGGTGTGAGGGGTGTGTGGGAAATCCTCTCCGGGAAAGAGAAGGGGGAAGATGGGCAGTGTAAGCGTCAGGGTGGTACGATTCTAATGCTGTGTGATGGAGAAACGGAGAGTGAGTTTGGGGACTGTGCAGGGGGGGCAGTGGAGTCTCCTGCTGCTGTGTGTAGGGAGAAAGAGGGAAGAGAGGAAGAGGGAAGATCGAACGAGGAGGAGGATGGGGTCGCCGTGTCAGAAATTAAGGAGAAGGAGGCGCTCTTGTCTCATGCGAATTTGTTCCGGGGGCCTGAAAATCCTCCCCTCGTGTGTGCTCCTGAGACTCCGTCTATTGTTCGCTTCGGTGTCACTGAAGAAGGGAATGTTGCTGAGGAAGAAGATCAGAAGAAGCAAAGGGAGAACATTGTGCAGAAGAAAGAGAGGGAATTGGAGAAGGAAGAAATTGAGGATGAGGAGGAAAAGAGGAAGAAAGGTATGAGGGGGGGGAAAGAGGAAAAGAAGGAAGAAAAGTACAGAACACGAAATCGTACACACTCTTCTGCCGAACAAATCGCGGAGGGTGCAGGCACAGAAACAACTGAGGGGGTGCCCCAAGTCTCCAGGGATGCCGATCGACACAGAGACGGAGACAGAGATGGAGAAGGGGGGGCAGACGAGAAACATTATCATCGCCGCCAGAGAAGGCGCTCGCGCATTGCCAGTAGCATAGATGGAGGTGGAGAAGTATGTAGAGACGAAGATGGAAACACAGAGCGCCAGAGAGATGAGCACCCCCAAAGACAGCGCTCCCGCACTGACCGCCCTCCGCGTTCCTGTGCGAATTGTGGGAGGCAAGAGGGGGCGTTGGTTGATCAGTCCCAAGGACAGCCTGCACAGGAAGGGGAAGGGGGCGTTGCAGTTCAAGCTGTGAAGCTTCTTCATTGTGGTCTTTGCAGAAAGGCTCAGGTGTGGGTTAGTTACTGCGATAAAATTTGTCAGAGGGCACACTGGCAGCAGCACAAGCTCGTTTGCGCAGGTGCCTCTGCGGCTGCCTCCACTGGTGCTGCCACTTCTGCGGCCGTCGCTGCTGGTGCTGCGGATGGCTCTGGTGAGGCTGGTTCAGGACCTTCAGGTGTCGGTGTCACTTCTCCTGCTCCGGCCCTAGCTCCAGCCGCTGGTTCCTCTTGTGTAAAATAGGGGACTCGGACTCTTGCAGGTCTTACCTATATGCGGCAGTTGACATGTAGCCTTCAAGTTCCTTTTTTGTGTGTTTTGACACTACTCAATTAATTGACTACTCTGTATCAAACTTAATATTGAAGCTATAGTCCCGGAAATTCCCGGAACTAGTCTTCGATTAGCTCTCAACCAACTACCAATGATTCTAGCAATGATTCAGAAAGGTTTAGATTCTTAAAGTTGGCCATAAATTTTATATCGTTAAATCGTATGTCATTTCGTATATTCCATGAAATTCGCAGCATCAATTTCTGTGTCAAAAGTTATTAAATTAAGTTATAATCACTATTAGAACCAGAATAGCTTTAGCTTATATACTAGCAGCCGGGCGTAGCCCTAAAAATTAATATTAACGCTATATAATCTAGTATATAATTAGGCTTTAGCTCGGGGAAGCTTGTATAAACACCTAGATAAACATTCAATTTTAAATAAATGTTTTTAAATCTCGGACTAGATCCCATGCAGAAATGTTTTTCACTCTTAATTATTTGATAAATTTATTTATAGTGACAAATTCTAAGACAAATTAAATACAAAAGTTTTACGCTAGGTTTTAAGTTGGCTTTATGCAATTATTCAGGCAAAAATGCAAATATTTAATCTATGAAGAGGTCTGGTTTGCGTTAATTTACGCTACAGTCAGTGTCAGTCATGCAGTACAGTGACGAGACTTTGCGATGAGACAGTGTCGAACTTGAACACTCAATCTGCGGCAGTTGCAGCTGAGTTCAAATCAAAGTTGCTTGCACTAACATACTCATGGATGTCCAATAGAAACCTTTGCAAACCCCACACCAAACGCAGAGCGTTGTGATTTTGAATCAAAAAAGAATTCAACTTGAAACTGTTGTACAGAATGCGCCTGATCGAGACACACGAGGGATGCGAAGAAGAGGACCCGGGCACCAAAGATTCGCAAAGAACACTTACATGAACAGTCACATACAGCTGGGCGTGAAGTAAATTCAATTTTCATCTCGACGGAGGGCGTCAAACACCGCAAGCGGAGAGAATTGAGAAGCATTTCCTTGCTTCTCCATTCGTTTTCTCAGAGCTCCTTTGCAAGCAGACAAAAAAAGACAGTGTGGCATGAAAAAAGACACACAAAGTTTTCTTTTTCTCCGCTTCTGTTCTTCAGACAGACAAGGTAGGCAGGAAGGCAGGCCGTCAGACAGAAAGTCTGTTTCTTTCTTTTCCCCTCTTTGATTCGCTCTACGAACAGTCAGACATACATACAGACAGGCAGACAGACAGACAGACATACAGACAGGCAGACAGACAGACATACAGACAGGCAGACAGACAGACAGACAGACGCACAAGTTGACAGAAAGGAACCACACACTTTCCTTCCTTTGTCGACATCTTCCTTCGACGATAGGGGACAGTCTGTTAGTTGCTCGCACATCCAGAAAACTTCCCAGGTTTTGTTGGCAGAAAGACCAATTTTTGATCAATTCCTCCTTCTTTTACTCAATCTACCTCGACCGCCTCGTTTCTTCTTTCTCTTTCAAATTCCTGTCTCCTCCAACAGCTCCTTTCCACCCTCACATACTTTACAGCGCCAACCGAAAGCCCTCCTTCCCCCCATGCACCGAATTAGAAAGTCACACAAATTAAGCGAGATGAGGGCAGATGAAGATAATTTGGAAGAATACAAACAAAAAGTCTCTACAGCTGTGTACACAAATACTCACTCCTTTCCGAGAGGCCAATCAACCTGTCTGTCCGCCTGGCTGGTTGGTTGGGGGGATCCAGATCTTCACCAAGCCGCCACCTGTACTTCCTCCTTTACTCCTCCCCCCACCCGCACCCTCTCACTCTGAATCTCTTTAGGGTCTCGGCGTACTCCGCCCTTCCTCACTCTCGTTCTTGCCACCTCCTTAATGCTTTCCCCCTTCCCCCCCATTTTCGTACTCTCCGTCCCCCCCCTCCCCGTTTTCATCAGTCTCTGAGCAGCCTTCTCACCAGTCTCCACAGCACCGTTCATAAATCCCTGGAACTCGCCCGACAAGAGTTCGCCTGCGTGCACGAACATACGCAAGGAAGGCTGAGGAAAAATGCACACATCATTATCCTCAAAAGCAAAAAACGTTATTCTGAAGACCTCGCCCGATAAATCAAATCGTTGACTGCGCGAGCATCGCCCCAAAGAGTGAAGGCGTGCAGGGACATCCATCTACCTCTACACTGAGACGTGGACATGCACCGACGGAGTCGTACACAAAAGCACAAAGACACAAAAACTCTCTCTCTCCCTCTATCTCTCCCCCCCCCCCTCTGTCTGTCTGTCTGTCTGTCTCTCTCTCTCTCTCTCTCTCTCTCTCTCACACACACACACACACACACACACACACACACACAGACACACACACACACACACACACACACACACACTCCCCTCAAAGCTGAATCAAAGCCCACCTACCCACCTGCCAGAGCCAGCCGCCCCACGAGAGCCCCACTGCCCTCCAACAGAGCAGACCTCGAGATATCCCACATGTTCACCCCCACCGGATAGGCCCCCGAGTAGGCACCCTCAAAAAAGGGGTCAGTGGGGAAGTGGTGACCCCTCTCGATGGACACGAGGCGCCCCTCAACGTTCTCCAAAGGAAACGCAGCCTTCAGAGTTCTCATCACGATCTCCCTCATTGCCTTCAAGTCCTTCACAGGCCGGGAAGCCCGGCTACCTCCCCGATAGACAGTCAGGGAGTACACACCACCTGCTTTTTGAAGGTCGGAGCTGTCCCAGATTTCAAATTCCTCTGTTGTCAACAGCAGGAACTCACCTGCATAAGCGAAATGCAAAAAAAAGGAAAACAATGCCTGCCAGGGACTCCTCATTTCTTGAGTCTGTTCTTTCATCCCGGACTTTTATGCAAAAACGCATCATTCATTCAAAAAAGCTTGCGGACACTGCAATATGCAGCAACCAGCGACTCAGCGGAGTGCTTCCTTCAGTCTATGCACCAGCCTGCATGCATCAGCTGACCAACCCTTTTCAGACCTCCAAAAGGGGGCGTCGAAGTAAGCAATGATCTTGTCGTTAGTGCCTTGTCTCGAACTGCTGATGAATCTGCACACGAGCGTATTGATAGATTTCGTGCAACAAGAAAAGCATCGCAAAGACTCTAGCTGGATCTTTGCATGAGCCTACAATGGCATGCCGGACGCATGAGCGAAGGAGATATGCAGAACGCAAGAGGGGATGCCTCCATGCAAAAAAGAAGAAAGGATCAGCGGGAGGCTATCTCGATGGAGAGGTCTTCTCAAAAAAGGAATTCTGGAGACCTACGGGGGAAATTCCTGTTCTGTCTGGATCCTGGTTTGTAGACTGATTCGGAAAGGGAAATGAAGAAGCCAATCGGCGAGAGACATGTTTGCGCGAGAGACAGCGGAGCGGATTGGGACCGGAGAAGCGAACAGCTGAGGGGTAGAAGGAGAAGCAAAGGGAGAGATGAGCAAAAGTAAAACTCACGCACTCCACACTGAGTTACGTAATCACCATCCCACTCACTCATTCAACTCACTCACTCACTCACTCACTCAACAATCGGAGTCACGTACTACTCCCTGCCTGCCTGCCTGCCGGCCCTACCTCGTCAGGTTGAGAGGGAACTCTGTGATGTCCAAGTGTACATTTCTCTGAAGTGCCGGGAGGGGAAGCGCCAGAATAACGTTGGAGCTCTGTGCAGTCAGTTCTCCCGTCTCTGTCTCGAACACCAGCGTAAAGTTCTTCCGGTCATCGCTGCTCACTCTCTTCAACATGTGCCCAAATAGAATTTGATTCTGCTGCTGCGGATCGATCTGCATTGTGGTTATATTCCGAGCTAAAGCTTGAACAAGGACATCATTCCCTCCGTGAATGTGAAAGGAGTTGTCTCCAATTTCAAGAAGATCCATTGACTGTGCCTCCATATCAATCTCAGCTTCTCTGATAAACTGAAGGGAATTCACGAAAGAAAGATCGGTGCCGTATTCAGAATCGTACAGTGCGTTCACGAACGAACGCATCTCCCGGGACGCCTCAAATTCAGATAAAAGCGAATCTGCACTTTTTTGGTTCAGGGCCTCTTCTGTGGCACTCAGCTTCCATTCTTCCATCTCCACCCCCCTCTCCCTCTCAATCTGCATCTGCACATCCACAATTCTCTTCAGGACGCTCTTCCACCTGCTGAACAGTTCTTTTAACGTATACGCCACCCCCCCCAGCACCACCACCCTTTCCATCGTCGTTCGAATTCTGTCTACAGGAACTTTGAGTTCTTCACAGAGACTGCGAATGTTTGTGTGATCTGAGTTGATGTACGCAGGCCCGAGTTCCACTCTGTTGCCCTGGGTGAACAGATCCTTCGTCATCACGCGACCGCCCAGACGATCCTGAGCTTCAAACAGAGTCACCGAGTGTCCTGCATATGCGTTTACAGCAACATGAAATTGTAGAACCAAAATCCACTGGATGGCTCTAAAACAAGCTGCGTTACGACGAGCACGTGAAAGAGGCTAGTCTAGGAGACGGCAAGGAAAAAGACAAGCACAAATAAGAGAACAGAGGGGACTCCGCTGTGTGCAGCGAAAGAAGCAAAGAGCCCAGCAGAGCGACGAGAAGACCGATACATTCCAAACATGTTCCACTCAGAACCGGAGACGAAGGACCACACGCACGTACCTGCTTGTGAGAGACGGTAAGCAGCACTCAACCCAGCGAGGCCGGCCCCGACAACGGTAAACTCCTCAGCACGTCCAAAATTGCACAAGAACAGGACCAGGGCAAGGCAAATGAGATAAATGTGACTTCTGAAAGAAGCCGGCGCTCGACTCGAAGAACTCATCCTCGAAGGAAAGAATTATTGAACTACCTGAACTTGCCGTCTCCTTTGTGCAAAGCCGAATCTCACGCCGAAACTACTGAAATCCACCCAACCAGCACGCGTCTTTGCATAAGAGCGAATTTTGTGCGCAGTAGAGAGGTCATCGATTGACATCTCATGCAAAGCTGAAGGGGAAGCGATCGAGGGGAAGCCATGAGGCTGTGTCTGCTGTCATTCATGCAATCTTCCTGGCGCGCCCATGGCCCCATGCATGAAGCTTCAGCGCGCGCCGCCGCATGCATCTGACGCACTCCGTGCGAATGGCCCGGATAGCGAAATTAATTCTTCTTACCCATATAGGTTAAATTCGTTAAGTGCATGCCCCCTCACCTGAATTGTCTTTCCGGGGCCTCCCCTGGCGTGCGTCAGATCTTCCTGTCAACATCGGACGCCCGCGTGGTCTGTGGGGGTGCAATTTTTGTTAAGTGCCCTCTCAGCTTCGCTTTCCGGGCCATGCAGTGATGCTTTAGGAATGAAATGGAGACGGCTCTGATAATTTCTTCACACTATCTGACCAACTTCCATCATCTTCCATCGGTTCAGGTGATTTCAAGTGTATGGCTCGCTCGTCAATGTAGAAAAAGTCTCCCACGCTGCTCCGTTCACTGGCTCCCATTCGCGCCTTTGCGAGAATTCAGACCTTTTGTAGCTGTGGTTCAGGGAAGAAAGAGGAGTCGGCAAGTTTGATTCAATGCCGCAGGGGAGCACCCCCTTGAAAGAGCGCCTGCTCGATGGCACACCCCCGTTCCACAGCCATGAGAAAAGACAGAAAGTTGATCGAGACGCGAGCTCCAGTGTTCCACGCTGCGCCTCTGAGTTTGGGGGAAAGTGCAGAGTTCCCCCAGTGGAACTGACTGTCAACAGACTCATCTACAATGTCTGGTGTCCCTCCCCCACCTCCTTTTTCCCCTTCTCCCGAGTAAGGCTGAAGACCCTTCTTTGGGACGTCTCCGTCTCCTTCCAGCCAGGAGAGCTCGTGGCCCTGATGGGCGCGTCGGGTGCAGGCAAGACCACCCTGCTGAAGGTGGTCTCAGGGGAGGCGGGGGGGATGGTGAGCTCCCGAGAAGGCTCTGCCGTCTCCTCAAATTTGCCCCCCCCTTGTCTTTCTGCCGTCTCTGCGAACAGCCGACCTCTTTATCGTATTTCGGAAAAGGAAGGCAGGAGAGGGGGTGGAGGGGGGACCAGTGCTGCCCGATTTCTCGGAGAGAGAAGCCGTCTCGGTTCTACTCGCGAGTGGATGAAGCGTGCGTCAAAAATTGTCCCTCAAGACGATACGCTCCTCTCCACTCTCACAGCCCGACAGACACTTCTTTATGCTGCCGAGCTAAGCATGCCGGAAGCCTCCAAGAGCGAGAGAGCCACGCGTGTGTCTGACGTTCTGTCTCTGCTGAATTTAACAGCAGCTGCAGAGACCAAGGTTGGCAAGTCACAGGAGCCGAACATGCGGGGGTTGTCTGGGGGTGAAAGGAAGAGATTGTCAATAGGAATAGAGCTCTTGACAGACCCCTCTGTGCTCATTTTGGATGAGCCGACTACAGGTTTGGATTCTCGGAATGCCGAGGATGTTCTTGCCTGTCTCCGGATGCTCGCACGTGAGGGTCGCACAGTGATCTGCAGCATTCACCAACCGTCCTTCTCTATGATGTCCCGATTTGACAGAGTGGTTTTGTTGGATAGGGGGGAGGTTGCGTATTGTGGTAAGGTGTCCCTTTTGGAAAAGTACTTCAATTCTTTGGGGGTGTTTGTGGGGGAAAGAGAAAATCCGATTGAGCGGTATGTGAGGGCCATTCAGGATGGGGAAGGAGAAGAAGGAAGGGAAGGTGAGTGCCTCGAGAAAGAGAATGACGGAAGTGAGAAGAGCAGGAGAGATCAGAAGAGAAGAGCGGTCGATTTCCCATCTGAGTGGAGACGCAAAGCCGTCTCCTTTCTCCGAGCAAATGACCCAACAGACCACTCCCTCAGACTGGCGGAGAGGCGTCTCCAGAGAGCGTCTGATGCTCTCCACCACCCTTCCTCCTGTCCTAGCCCTGGTATGATCTCACTTGACTCTTCTGCTGCACCCAAAACAGCCGAGGCCTCTCTCCTTGCACCATCACTTGCAGTAGCAAGTGCTGACAACCGGGGCTTTGTGTCAGTATGTGGGGGGGTGAATTCTGACATTCCTTCGGAATCAGGGAGAGGCCGGATGAGTGACTCCCAGAGCGGCCGTCTCCGACACCCCGAGGGCTTTTTTGAGGGTTCTTCGTCTCTTTTTCTCCCTCAGGGGGGAATCGAGAGGGAGGGAGGGACAGAGTGGACAGGAAGTGTACTCAGAGAAAGGACGGAAGTGAAAAAGGCCAAGGGAAGGAGGAAAAACAAGTGTTGTCCCTCTTGCTTCTGGTTTAGACAGGTGTCCATTCTCTCCAGAAGAGCATTCAGGGATGAATTTTGTGATCCCAAAAAGTTTCTTGGGAATTGTTTGACAAAGCTCACACTGGGTGTTTTGGTCGGGCTGTGCTGGTTGAATCAGGGACGACCGACAAAGAATTCGTCAATCTTTCCACTGTCAGGGGTGTTGTTCATGATAGTGAACAACTCCGTGGTGTCCAATTTGATTGGCACAGTGCTTGAATTTCCCTTGCAGAGGGCGTTGCTGATAAGAGAGTATCGAAACGGAATGTTTGCACTGAGTGCTTATTTCTGTGCAACGATCGTAGTCTCTCTTTGTACGAATTTATTGCTCTCTCTGTTGATGGGTCTGCCTGTCTATTTCTTTGTTGGTCTGCACGAAGGCTCACGGCGTTTGTGTGTGTTCATCTGTACTCTTGTTATCCAAAGTTTCATAGGATCATCTCTGGGCCTGGCAGTCGGCGCTTTGTCAAACGATTTCAAAGATGCACAGGCAGTGGTGGTACCAATTCTCGTCCCCCTAATGTTATTCAGTGGGTATGTGCTGCCATTCGACTCGATCCCTTCTTACATGAAGTGGGTGTACTTCTGTTCGTTCTTCCAGTACGCTCTCTCTCTGCTGAGGATGAACCAATTCAAAGGGGTCGTCTTCGAGGAGTGCGATCCTGAGACGCACTGGTCCGAAGAGACGGGAATCTGCTTCAGGTCTGTCTGTTTTTCTCCCTTTCTCTTTCTCTCGTTTTCCCTCTCTCCGTGTCTGTGTCTGTGTGTGCGTCTGTCTGTCTGTCTGTCTGTCTGTCTGTCTGTCTCTCTCTCTCTCTCTCTCTCACTCCCCTCTGTCCCTCTCTTCGAATGTGTATGTGTGGGTGGGTGGGTGGGTGGGTGGATGGGTGGAAAGAGTCGCGTCTCCCTGTTTTTTTCTCGGAGTCCGGTTTTGTCTAATGAAAAACATTCAATTGCCTTCTCATCTTGCCAATGATCTGTCAGTATCACCCTTCCGATTGTTTTCTTTTCCGTAAATTGCAGGACAGGAGAAGAGTATCTGAAGTCGGACGGAGTGAATCTGGACCCCCAGACAACCAGCGAGGCCGCTCTGCTGGCTGTCCTTCTTGCTTTCCTCTTCGGAATTTGGGCGGTGGGGTTTGCGCTGTTGAAGTGGAAGCTCTCGAGGAGAAGCGGGTGATGAAGGGTCAAAGGACTATGGGGAGGTTGGTGGTAGCACGAGAAGAGAAAGTATGGGAAAGGTTTTGTTGAGGACCTTTCGCTGTGGACTTCTCTCGCTTATTTTAAAGAAAAGGGGGGGGGAGAGAAATTAAAAGAGAGAGGAGAATGTAATGTCAGTCTCTTGAATTTGATTCAATGAGGGTGGGAGGAGGAAGGGTCAGCGAAATGAAGTGAAAGAATTCGGCTCACTCGATGGAAAGGTCTTAGGAGAACAATTTAAACGAAACTTTCTTTCGGGGCATATGGAGCACATCAAGTGATCAATCTTTTCGTATCCGTTTTTGTCTTGTCTGTGGGATGCGATTGCATATCTGTACACTGAGGCAGTCTTCTATGTCTCTTTGATCTCCTCTGGACTTTTTTTGTCATTCCAATTAATTTGTCTGATCGAATTGTAGTAAAACAAAAGTCGTGAGAAACATGTAACAGAAGAGGAGAGACGGACGGAGGGAGGGAAGGAGGGAGGGGGGCGGGTCATGATAGGAAATCGATCGCCGGGAAGGAAAAAGTTGAACAGAAGGGCCCCCCCCCGAGGCGGGACGTCGGGAAGGGAACGCATGCGGCTGGCCAACTGTTTGCCAACTGGCAAACCAAGAATTTGAAGTCTGTCGTGCCTTCGATCTACCTAGCTATCTATGTATCTGTTTGTTTGTCTATTCATGTCTGTGTGAAAGTCGAGGTGTTTTCCTTTCTGCTCATCTGAGTCTGCAGGAAAGGGGACTACAAAGAAACACTGCTGTGCTTTTGTCTACAAAAATGAAAGAAAGAGAGAAAGAGGACTTTCATGAAACCTATCAAACAGACTGACTGAGGGTTGTTATTGCGTCCCTCTTACGGACTCCTGTTTGATTTGATCAATGCCAGACTCTAGGTAAGTGCCGTGCGTGTCCTTGCGCGCTTTTGTGGTGCGTTCCTGCCTTCAGCTTTTTGTTTGTTGTCTTTCTCTGTAAATGCTTTAGAAAATTGGACATGCTGACAGCGAAAAGGCCATCGACTTTGTCCCATGCTGTTTTTCTTATCGAATCTCTGTGCCTCGCTAGGTGGCTCATTGCGTGTCTGTCTGGCGATCTCTGTTTCTGTTTGTGTGGTTGTCTTCCGATCTGTCTATTTTTCTTTCTCTATGAAGGTACCTCTCATAGCACACACTACCCGCTGAAGTGTGCGAAAGTTTGTGTGATTTTACTCGTGCAAGGTTTTTTGGATCAGTTTTGGGAGGGATTTTTTTCCTACTTCAATCTACCCTCTCCTGGGTATACAAAAGTTTTTTGTCGTTTTTGACCTGATCAAGGAGCTGCTGAGCATTTACGTTAGATCATACGTCAGCCTGAACACCAGTGCTCTCCCTAGTGCCCTCCCGTATTTTAATGAAGCTCTGTATAATTTCACCAACTGAAGTTAAAGTATAAGTTAAAGTTAAACTTTTAGAGACATAAAAAAAAAAAAAACTTAAAAAAACCTTGCAAGGGGAATCATAATTTTTTTTAATCATTTGAAAATGCATAACTTTGTATTTTTATTTGTTGACCATTATTAATCTCTCCTTCATTGTGATTTTCGTAAAAAAGAAATAATGAAGAAAAATAACGTTAAAAGAATTGATAGAAAAAGAACTAAAAATTTAATTAGCTAGTTAATTAGGATTAGGATTAGGATCAATGTCCGGAGGATTGGCCTGCCGCCCCAATGCTGAATGTCTGACGTACAGCTTCCAGGGAAATTAAGCGCCTAGACGCATCAGACCTCCCTAGCCGGCCTGCACAGGTCTAGTAGCCTGTGCCGCGAACGGATCACATTGAACAAATCAATCACCTGCGTGTGTATGCGAGAGGGCTTACTCCATTCCAAAGCAGGGTTTGAAGGCGAACGATCCCAAAATTGTAAATGAACGGCTCGAAGCGAGTTCCAAAACCTCCCAGCATCTCATCCTCCTCCTTTTTCCCTCCTCTTTTGCTTCTTTTATATCACTCCAATGCTTTTATGATCCGTCATCCCCACCCTTCAATGCTGGATATTGATGATTGAGGGTATATTAGTTTTTCAAAAAAGGTTGCCCTTCTAGCCGCAAGTCGCGCACTTGAGTAAAGGAGCCGAAATGCATGCCACCGAGCCGATCCACGCTCTTGCAGACTTAATACTTTCGCGCGCCTTGAATACTTCCGCGCGCAAGGCGCGCGAAATGACTTGTATGCGTGTGTACGTATCGATATCCCATGCGTGCATGCATGCATGAATTTTAAATTTTGAAAACTTATATATATATATATTATATATATACGCACACATCTACATAAACAAGTGTATGCGTAGAATTGGGCTGAATCGATCGTCTTCTATTCAATCTTTGAGGAGGAGATAAGTCTCATGCGCCCAGTATACTCAAGCAGTCGCTTTGCTCATCTTGCCGTGTGCAGTCTTCGTTCGTTCCGACAAACAGCTTCTGAGATTCGAACCGACACTGCATGCTTTCAATCTCGTTCTGCTGTGCATAGCAATCAGATCGGAGTCTCCTAGCTTCCTTCTTTAGACTGCAGGGCAGAATTCAGCCCCCCTGTGACCAGGCGTCGAAAGAAGAGAAAGGGGAGACAAAGACGAAGGAGAAGGAAGAGAGAGAACAAAGCTTGGGCCAATCAAGCCAATGAGGCGAAAGCAGGAGTCAACTGGAGGGTTCTCAGGAGCAGCGAGGAGTCTGTATGCAAAGTATCTTTCAGGTGTGTTAACCTCCTTCCATCAACTCATCCTTCCTTCTGTATACCCACACAGATCACGCCTGCACAAAAGTGGTCGCGAGTTTCTATTTGACGATTTCTTGAAAGCCCCCAAGTACTCGTCTCAACCTTCCATGCATGCATGTGCTTTTCGCGATGCATGCATATGCAGTTACACACGAAAGCAGATCTGCGTGATTGTGGATGATCATACTGGCACGTCTGAATGTATGCTCACAGGTGCTGAGGATGACCAGTCCAACACGCTCAAGTCGAAGTCCAACGTCAAGCAGACAGCCCAAAAGTCCTCTTCACCTGCGCTCGTCACAAGGAAGCCCACCTTGAGGCAGCCCCCTCCGACGCAGGCACCCTTCTCATCCATACAGCATCACCCACAACCTGCAGCCGTACAGCAGTCCGGCCAGACACGCAGTAGTATTCCTGCGAGATATCCGGACTACGGGGAAAGAGATGAAGAGGGGGCGGAGGTATCTGACGAGCTTGAGGAATTCCCACCGACAGTCCCATTGAGACCGGCAGTAGCAGACAGAGAACGAGGGGGACGACAGAGAGAAAGGGATCTAGAAGGGAGGGGTACATCTTCTCTGTCGTCCTCCTCTGGAAGAGGAGCTGCAGTGTCTGTGCCGGTACGCGGGCTCCGGGGGGAAAGTGAGAGGGAGAGAAGAGGGGTGGTCGATCCTTCCGCCACCGCCACTGATGATGTCCCTTCCTCAGTCACTCACATGACCTTTGCCTCTGAGCCTTCATCAAAGCACAACTTTTCTGTGAATATGGACCGCCTCACAACAGACTGGCTCGATGTCACAGAACTGCCCCCCCCCCTTCGGAACGCGTTGACTTTTGTCTGCCTGACCACCTTCCCTCGAGACTCCAGAGTCACAAGACTCCACCTGCCGGCAGCACCAAGTTCATGGAGCGATGGAAAGAGCCGAGATTATTGCCTCGTCCTCGGTTCGTTCGTCTAAATCCATGCAAGGCTGCCGTCAATAAACGATCGAAAGGATTTATTTCAATGGAGCTAGTCGTGGCTCCTTCACATCCTAGTTGAGACAGAATAGGACTCGTCGGACATTGATGGCTGCACGTTGACAAGATGCATCGACTTACTGTGTGGCTCGATGCCTGTCTTCGTTGCCTGCCAACAAAAAATATGAGGGAAAGGAAGATGGACCTACCATGTGGGGGCACTAGGGGCTTCCTCTCTTTTTCTGTCTCTCTGTGGGCAGAACGTGACGGAAAGGGAACAGAGCTAGTGTATCAAATTCCCCTCATGTTCAAATTTATTTCTTCCTTTTGCATGGATGTATGCAGATTTGGATGAGACTTTGATGCACTGTTCTGCCACCCCTCTGAAGCTCCCTGCCGACCTGGAGGTGCACTTCGATGACCTCGACACTGTGGTCGGTCGGTCGGTCGGTCGGTCGGTCGGTCGGTCGGTCGGTCGGTCGGTCGGTCGGTCCCTCTCTTCCCTTCTATTGCATGGATGGGATGATTGGAGAGCATCGCAAGATCCTACTTAGACAGATGGGATGGGTATAGGCCACACAAGGCTTCTTCAAATTCTGTCTGAACTGACGTCATCACGTAAATGAGAGCTATCGAGACAGTGCCATCCAACATTTTTCGATCCCCTTCTTGAGCATCCCATTTCATATCAGGGCACGCAGAACGCATCATGGAAGTGCTCACAGTCAAATCGACCACAACTTACAAATCAATAAATTTTGTTGCAGGGATACGTCTACTTCCGTCCGTTTGCCAAATTATTCCTGGAGGTGGTCTCGAAGATGTTTGAGGTCGTCATCTTCACTGCGTCCACCAAAGCATACGCAGACCAGGTCAGTCAGTCAGTCAGTCAGTCTGTCTGTCTGTCTGTCAGTCAGTCAGTCAGCCAGCCAGCCAGCCAGCCAGCCAGCCAGCCAGCCAGCCAGCCAGCCAGCCAGCCAGCCAGCCAGCCAGCCAGCCAGCCAGCCAGCCAGCCAGCCAGTCAGTCAGTCAGTCAGTCAGTCAGTCAAGCAAGTCAGTGAGTCAGTCAGTGAGTCAGTCAGTCAGTCAGTCAGTCAGTCAGTCACTCAGTCGGTCGGTCGGTCGGTAAGTCAGCCAGTCAGTCAGTCAGTCAGTCAGTCAGACAGTCAGTCAGTCAGTCAGTCAAGCAAGTCAGTGAGTCAGTCAGTCAGTCAGTCAGTCAGTCAGTTAGCCAGCCAGCCAGCCAGCCAGCCAGTCAGCCAGTCAGCCGGTCGGTCGGTCGGTCGGTCGGTCGGTCGGTCGGTCAGTCAGTCAGTCAGTCAGCCAGTCAGTCAGTCAGTCAGTCAGTCAGTCAGTCGACTTGGATCATAAGATCTGCGTGTCTCGAGAGTGCACACATTTTTGCATTTTCTTTCCAGGCCAGAAAGAAAAGGAGGGCAACCAAGAAAGAGAGAGGGCATAGGAGGCAATCTCCTTTCTGTTGGCTTCTCATAGGTGTTCCCTTTCTGTTAATTTTCCCCTTGCAGGTCTTGAACAAATTGGACCCTACGGGAGATTTCCTTCACCACCGTCTCTACCGCACTCACTGCACAGAGGTCTGCGGGGCCTTTTGCAAGGACCTTCGGACACTCGGCAGGCCGATGGACAGAACAATTCTGGTGGACAACTCTCCGATCTCTGTGGCGATGCAGCCCGACCACGGAATTCTGATCGGATCCTGGATGGGAGACTACAAGGACAAACAGCTTATAGATCTCCTGCTGTTCCTACAGGTGAACGAATCCTGACTCGCTCCTTCCCTCACTCACTCACTCACTCACGTGCACTTTGTCAGTGGACTGGATCCAATATGAAAGAATTAAGGAAATGGAATGCATGAAAAGAGGAATTAAGGAAATGGAATGCATGAAAAGAGGAATTAAGGAAATGGAATGCATGAAAAGAGGAATTAAGGAAATGGAATGCATGAAGGAAAAGAGGAATTGGGTGTGGCAGGCAGCTGTTTGTCGATCGTCAGGAATTAAGTGGATCTGAAGAAAGAATAGAAGAAAGGAAGGCACAGGAGAGCATGTCTGAATTTCAGAGAAGTATGTAGGGGGTTCTAGTGACGCACAGAGGTGAAGTGTTCGATTTCGCATGGCAATGAATCGTCCACTGGTCTTCTGTCTATCTTGTAGGTGCTTGTTTCTTTCTTTCATTGCTTTTTCTGCCTTTCTTGATCTTTTTGGCAGTCAATTGAGGGGTACTTCACGGCTTCTTTTACGAGTGGCCTTCACGAGTGGATCTATCGGCTTGTTGTGCTTCCCTGTGCCAGCCGTACATCGTCTGGATTGATGAAGGATGAATCTGATGATCCACCGATTCAATTGCTTTTTTTTCCTTTTCTCTCTCTCTCTCTCTCTCTCTCTCTCTGTGTGTGTGTGTGTGTGTGTGTGTGTGTTGCAGCACATGCTCCAGCAGAGCGGGTGTAAGGTGCCAGAGGTCCTCAGAGACAGATACGGTCTGAGGGAGTGGCTGGAGTCTGACGCTCCCCTGCGGTGTCTCTAGGGAAAACGGGAAGGAAAGAGGGAGCGGGCTGTGTGAGTTGTGCTTCTGCTGCGCGAGTCGGGGTAGAGGGTGGGGGGCGCATGAGGAATGTAAATGCCTATCTGGTTGAAAATCGGAAAGGGGTCTGTCTACAGTTCTTGATTGAACCGTCGTAAGTGAGGAAAGAGACGTGCATCCTTCATCTTCGTAAGTGTGTGAGAAGAGAGAAACCCGAAGAACGGACAGGGTACTAATTCTACACGGAGGGGCTGTGTGTGTACATTCAAAAAGAGGGGGGATGGGAGAACGCATGTCAGAGCAGACAAACAATGCATTCTATCTTCCCCTCTCGATGCTCCCTGCCTGTCTGTGATCTCTTTCCGCATCCACTAAAGGACAGTACAGTAGAGGCGCTCATTACTTTATTCAGTGACTTGATGACTGAAGAAAACACCAGAAAAAGAAAAAGGAAAAGAAAAAGAAGAAAAGAGAGGGACCCCAACCTCTTGTCTGTCTGCTGTTTGCACGGGCCCAAAAAAGGAAACCAAAAAAAAGTCACAGAAAACAGAAGGTTGACCAAACAGGAAGGACTGTAAAGCTCTCCAGGTGAGCACGAAAGAAAGAAAGCGGCGTGTGTGCTCCCTCCCTCCATATCTATCGCATCATTCTTTGTGTCTTTCTTCCTTCCTACCTGCCTTGCCTCAATGATGCCCTACATTCTCCTTTGCTTCCCTTCTTTTCCTCCCTCTCTCATCTCTCTGTGTGCTCAAACCTCGATGCCCCTTCATGCTGTGCCTCGAAACCTCTCACTGCCCTCATTCCAGACAAACAAGACAGACAAGAGAGGCGGGCGCAGGGGGAAAATGTGGAAGGTGGACACCCCCTAAATCAAGCAATACTGTTGTAAGACAAAAGATCAGAGGCTGAAATGAAAGAAATTGAAAAACAGAGAGGAGAGAAAACACTCAGGCAGGCACATTTACACGCGGCGCCTGCAGAGAGATGTCAAAGGAGAGCCTACGGACACAGAAAACAATTAAGCAGAAACCAGATCGAGAAACGTTTCCACTCGTTCTCTCCCATCTTCCTTCACCGCAGTTCTGTTTGGCTCAACAGGCTCCCCAAAGGTTTCAAAGTACCTTTACTTGATCACATGCACACTTCATGCCATGATGGAAGTCAAATGATCTTCTCTTTCTCTTCCTGAATTCAAATTTAATTGCATTGACCTGTTTGAACTGACTTTCTCTGTCCCTCTCCTGGATGAATCCACGCATCCACACAGAGTGGTCGATCCTTCACGACACGACCAACAGAAAGGAAAGACACGTCGGTTGATTCTGAATTCAACAAGGAGAGACCCAAATTTATGATGGAAGACTGACCTTCCAAGACTCTCTCTGCAGGCTCAATTGAACTCAGTGAGACCTGCCAGTGCAGTGCATGAATGAAAGAAAGATACCTTGTGACTTGATATCGTTGACCAAAGAATTGATGCATGCATGAAGAGCATGCAGAAATGCGTTCTCTCCAATTCATTGTCTGAAAAGGGCAACACCGTGACAGAAATTGTTGTTCATAGACATATGCAATCAATCAGAGTTTCAGTCATAAAAATCAGACGCTGGCTTATCCATGTAATAGTTCAGAGATATAAAACATCATCGTCCCATCGTATATTATAGAGTTCAAATCATGTTTAAATTAATTATATTAATGAAATCGTGTTATGTATACAATTAATAAAAACTTTAAGTGGTTAACTAGGGTTAGGTGGTTAATTGATTAACATTGATTGTTTATCATTACTGCGCCTTGTTATAGTGGCTTGGGATCAAGGCTTCCCATATGTAAAAAAATAAATAAATAAATTTCGGCCAAAACTTGAATTAGTTTTTTTATTTTTTTATTTTTGTGTGTCAGCTGGGCTTTGAGCTTCGAACTTGAAGTGCCTGCTTCAAAAAAATAAATAAATAAATAAAAAGTAAAAATGATTTTGGGCAATTAACCTAGCAATTACTTTTTTTTTATGTATGGGGAGCCTAGGCGGTCGCTAGGCTGGTCGCCGCATGTAAAAAAAAAAATTAGATCGATCATGATTTAGATCATGATGATATAATCAAACATGCATAAACATGCGATCAAGTTAGTTAGTTTTAAATTTTTAATTCAAGGTCCGACAGTGGGCCGCGGCATAATCTAGAATATTAATCCTATCTCTAGTCCTCTCCTAGCTCTCCCTATAGTGCCCCCTCCCCCCCCAAAAAAAATATCACTCATCATCGGACCACCCGAGCCCAACAGAGGCTAGGGGTTAAGTCTTCTATCATCATCATTATCATCATTATTATTATTATTAATCGGTCTATAGGCCATCATGCAGTGCATGAGTCTAGGACAATGCTTTATTGCCCCTTTGCCAGACCTGCATCATACAACAGGAGGGGGCTTCACTCTCGTAACTCTAAACACCCTGCATCTAGAAGATGCTTTCTAAATCGCTGATGCCGTTTCCCTTCTGTGGGAGGAGTGCGACAACTGCAACAGAGACTCTCAGGCAGTAGAGGCAGACAGGAAGACCGGTGGAGAGGGGGGACGGGAGATGTACGTGGAAGATAGAAAAAGAACATTCAAAGGTGAGACGGGAAGAGAGGTAAGTAACCATCATATGCATCGAATCGCAAGCCTTACGATGGAGGGCGCAGACAAATGTTTCGCAAGAGTCGCAGGGCCGGTATGGGTGAGTGTCTGAGTGCCAGGGTGACCTTCATTCGTGCCAACAATTCGCTTTGCGTGGCGTGTTTTAGAGGGGTGGAGTCT
>JAHBMJ010001932.1:0-24543 GCA_018398765.1 Chromera velia | reverse complement strand
AAGCCAAGCGGGAAGCTTGAGCCTGTATTTTATGGACCATTCAAAGTAGAGAGAAAGGTGGGGAGCAATGCATATGAGCTCATATTCCCTGCAGGAATGAAGGGTCACAATGTGATTAATGTATCATACCTGAAGAAGTATGAGAGAAGGAAGGATGATCCTCTGCCTGCTGTTTGGTTGCCTGCATCAAAAGAGATTGAGTATGAAGTAAAAGAGATTCTTGACCACAGAAAGATAGACAAACAGGCGCACTACCTGGTGTGGTGGGAAGGAGAAAGTAAAGAGAATGCATCATGGGAGCCTGCTATCAACCTGACACATGCAAAAGAGGCATTGCGTGCCTTCAAAGAAAAGAAGAGACAGCAGGAGAAAGAGAAACAAGCAACGGGCAGGTGTAGGTGGCAATTATGAAGTAGAGAGGTGAAATCAATATGGGCAGAACTAAGAGGTTTATGGAGTAGAATGCGTGTGCATGAGTTTTGGGAAGATGAAATTCCCTGGTAAGTGATTTGAGGAAGAAAGCAAATTTATCTTGCATCATGCATAGATGCAGGGTGGCAGTGTGGGCCTAGTTGCATGATGGCCGGGTAATTACCGGGTAACCGGTTACCTGGCCGGGCTAGACCAATTTTTTAACAATGGCCAGGTTACCGGTTTACCGGTCATATAATTAAAAAAAAAAAAAAAAAAAAAATCTAGAAAAAAAAATTAAAAAAAAATATAGAAAAAAAAATTATAAAAAAAAAATTAAAAAAAAATCTGGCTGCATTCGAAAGACGCGGAAACTTTTAAATCCTAAAACTGTTTTTCTTTCACGCATGAAACTCATATGCACGCACAACAAGCGAATAATATGCATGAAAATCGATGAAACACATTCATGCGGCATGAAAGCACACACACATGCACAAAACACGCGTGAAACACATGCACAGGCAACTCGACGCGATAGCTGTGAACAGTTTGCCTTTTAACATCTTGAAACTTCTAAGTTTGCTTCTTTGGGGAACAACTGCTCAATCAAGAGCAAAACCAACGTTTCAACAACACAGGGTCGCGATGTTTCCACATAAAAAAGTGACTGACCTTTGCATCACTGAACGATCACATTCAATTGCAACAGGAGACTGCATACAGGCGCGCACGGGTATTGCAAGCATGCCTGACGCGCCGGGCGCGGTCACAGCAGCCCCCATTGCGCCAAGGCCGCGCGGCGGCCGCACGGACGTCGATCGGGCCGCGGCGCGGGCCCGCGGCGCCGCCGCGACTCGGCCGGCCAGGTTACCGGCCAACCTGGTAACCACCCCCCTATTTCTGGCTGACTACCAAGTTACCAGGATGCACCTAGGAGTGTGGGTGTCGAACTCTGCATTCCGACTTGCTTTGTTCATTTATGGTTCAATGAAGTATGCGGGTGCATGTTATCAATCAATGCCACGAGGTCGATTAGTTATGGATGTATGCAGGCACTGAAACCGAGCGTGAACGTCGGTTTTGAAGCAGCGGGCAGGTATAGGCCGGCTACGAGCGGCGAGTACGCAACAGGCCTGCGGAGTGGCAGAGCTGCGAGGCTAGCGGCGCCGTGGCGATGCGCGCGCGGACTTCAATAAGTGTGGCTTGGCACAGGACTGAATAAAGTGATATCGATCTGCATGTATTCGAATTAGCTAACGATCGCTAACGATCGTTGGACTAGCTTGATCGAAGGAACAATGTACGAACCTCTTTAGGTCAAACTCTTATAGTCTATGAACTTTGAATGCACATCGTTAGCGTTGAGAGTTCTAGCCCCATATTCTGCTTACACCACAGACCTGTTTTGACATACGTCCACCTGGCTGTCCCTCAGGCTGTGTCACCTGGCCGTCCCTAGGTGCTAACCTTTGTCTGACCGATTGAAAATATCGGCAGCTTCCTTATACCAAACTGAGAAGACGTTGTAGGCATCCTCTGTCCTGAATTTCCCCGCTCCGTCTCTATCCAACCACTTGGGGCAGTACTGAGACCCCCCTCAAGTCTCAGCCTATACCTGTCTGCGAACGTGACTCCCCGAACGTGAGCTTATTCTGCCAACACCCCCCCAGTCTGCACTTATGAGACTGGCTGTACCGAGGGGGTGCTAGCGCTCCATTGGTTGCCTCCTTACTGCCTGCCGAACAGCTGATCCGTTCTACTAGGACCTGGCCCCGAGTAGCCGCCACCGTGACGCCCTCAAGACCTGCCGTTGCCCCCTCGGCCACCGGAGAAGCCGCCACCCCCCTGACCTCTGCCTCTAAAGCCTCCACGGCCGCCTCCACGCCCACCTGCCGCTGCCATAGTCAACAGCTGCAGCACAGCATTGGAGAGGGTAATGGGGCACAAGTCCATCTTGTACCCCACAAGTTGGCATCTACCGTACCGCCGAGATATCCTCAGATGAGGACAAGACAAGGGGCCTCCTTGGTTTGAGTGGTCGTCAGCGTGTCCGTACCTCCTGCATGCGGTATCGCCTTCAGCCAGCCTCCATCGTTTGTCCTACATGGGCCCAGGTTCACCATCCCAGGTTCCAAACAGAACTGTTACAGCCCTTGTCCCCGTGCTTCCAGGGGTGGCAGAATCTGGTAGGTCACTACCACAGAATTGAACAGGGGGCCTACCCCCATCGACAAAATAGTCCCTATACCTGTCTCTGTCCACGTCATGGTCAAGCATATCGGGGGTGTTCACAATGGGACGTCCACCACCGCCCCCTCCACCGCCCCCACCTCCTCCGGATGAGGAGCCCCCTAAGCTTTTTCCACCAGGACTACTCCCCCTTCGACTGCCAGCCTGGCTGCCTCCTCGACCTCCTCCCTGTCTCTGCCGAGATCCGCCGCCTTGCGATCCCCCTGCTCCTCCTCCCTATTACGCTGGTGGTGGTCCCCCCCCACCCTGCCCAGAAGGGTTGCCTAACGCTGCAGAGCCTCCTTTCCCCCCCTTAGGTGGGGACTTTCTCTTTCCCCTGGGAGGCACCCCCCCAGGTCCAGTAAAGGCAACAAATGAATCAGGAACGATCTGGTGTCCCCTCCGATCACCTGCATTCCCACCTGCGGTCAATGCTGCAGTGAGCTGCTGCATTTCAAAGCGAATGCCCTGAGTGAGCTGCCCATTCACGTTCCCCTTCTTCATGGCTCTCCTGAAAGATTCGCTCTCAATCTCATCCATAAGACCTGCTGGAGCTTGACAATGAGTGATGCCACGCTCGAGAAGTCAACAGAGTTGGGGCCGAGCTTCCAAGACTTAGTCAGCCCAATGTCATCAGGCAGATACCCGGTGATCAGCCTGAGGACAAACCTGTCCCCGACCTCATCAATCATCCCATCCTGATTCATGAGCTCCATATCCTTGATGAAGTCCTCTAGGAGTGCTTGGTAGGTCGTCCAGTGCCTCACAGACGCCGCCTTCCTCCTGATGTGGAGGATGACGCTGCTCTCGGCAAACTGGCACTGAGACAAGAAGTAGGCTGCGATAATATAGGCCATCCTGTCTCTCAGCTCCACATAGGTTTGAGGGACCCCTCGAAGGATCTGCTCCAGGCTCATGCAGATCTTAGGTTCCTTCGGGTCGGGCCTCTCCCGAGTTGCCACGACCCCCGGTTTTATCCCCGCAATGCCCAGGATGGCAAGTACAGCTGCCACCTGGATCACTCCCGTGCCAGTAACTCCAGAAGAGGATACCGGCCGCGACTCCCCCTCCTCACTCTTCGCACCCCCCAATCGGAGTTCGAAGGCCCCAACACCCCCCACGACTGGTTTTCCGGCTGGTGGTGCTCCTCCCGCAGCACCCCTTAACCCTTTCTTCCGATTAATACGATCCTGCAGGCTCGCAATCTCGCCCTGCTTAGTCGCAATCTCCATATCTATCTGCTCCACCTGCTTCCTCTTTCTTTTCATCTCCTTCTTCCTCTGTTTGGCATCCTTCTGTTTGGTAAGAAACTTTTTTATAGCCTCTTCCAGAGCTGCTCCCGTGAGCTGACTCACGTTCTCTTCTTCTTCTGGCCGACCTGAGTGAAGTTGAGAGTCTCCAGGTCGTCCAGTAGAGCACGGGCCAGCCACTTCCTTTTCTAACTGCTCAATCTTTGCGAGTTCCTGCTCGGTATAGGCTTGTACCCCCCTACTCCCACTGGGCCTTTGCGCTCCAGCTACTCCCCCCCTCTCCAGGACTAGAGGGGGTGAGAGCATGGGGTACGGACCGAGCATCTGCACTGCAGAGGAAAATGAAGTCTCAGAAGGGTACACACCCAAACCACCCCCCGTTTCCTCCTTTTTCACTTTTACTGTCGCTCTCGTGGCAGCTGGAAGGTTCCTAGCCCCTCCTGAAGGGACAGACAACAACGTACTTAGGTCTGCAAGCACACTCTTATCTGCCCCCAAACGTTGGAGGAGGCTCAGTACGGCCTTCCATGCTGTCTTCATATTATCGGGAGGAATACCATCCTTACCCTCAACTTCCCGGCAAACCTTCCGGATGTCGAAGACCCTCTGCTACAGGAGCTTGAAAGCTGTTTCCCTCTTCAGGTAAGACTTTAACCAGTCTTCCTCTGGACGGAGGTCCGGGTCCTTCACTTCCCTAGCGAACTTCAACAACTCATTCCTGAGCTTGTTGCACAAAAAGGGAACGTCGTTGACAATATACTTCCAGACGTCTGTTTCCACTACCGCCTAGTAGTGTCGGACGACATCCGTCTATCGTTGCTTCTGGGGAGCACTCCCACTTCAGGCATCCGTGCCTCGGAGTTCGTCTGTCCTGGGACCCCAGAACTGTAGAAGCCACGTCACAAAATCTGCCTTGTCTGTCAAGAGAGGAATTCTGGCTGTAATACTGTTTGTAGCTCCCTCTCGGCAACCACCTGGGATTCTTTGCGCCATACCTACACCGAGGTGGACACAACAACGAGGTCAAAGAAAAATAAAGACTTCCTCAGACACGGCACCAGTCAGAATTCGGATTTCACCTCCAAAATAATTCCTTCCGAGGAATTTTTGGTCCTTTGTGAACTACTAACCTCGCAGGATCCCACCGAGGGATTCTTAGCAGTCTTGGGCTACCCTCCCGGGCGCCCAAAATCCGTATCACTAAGGAAACGTTACTTCTCAGTGTAGAGCCTACTCCTACATCAGAATGAACTTATAGAGAATGCCTCCTATCCACATTAAAGCTCCTTCAGAATCTGGTGGTCTTGTATGGTGGTGCTGTATGAAGAAACCACAGAGAGCCAAGTACACGGTACATCGACGCTAGGACTACCAGATCTGGCTAGAACGTCCACAATATATCCGTGCATCCTTTAACTCATAGACGTGCACGCGATCGAACCGATCGATTAAATTAACGTACACGGAATGTGCGCGGATATGAATGACTTGTGCATGCATCAAAAACACATTCGCGTCTCATGTATTACGTGGCGGCGTGCCCTAGCTCGCAGAGCCGAGCGGGGGCGCGATCGTAGGTGAAAGGATATAGAGATATAATCTCACAGGTAAATATCAAAAATGTTGTGCCATCTTGGCCTAGACGTTGCCATACATCGAAAAGAGGCCTGGGGCCCAGGCTGGGGGGAATTGATAGCGGTTGCAAGCAGCCGCCACCGTCTTTTAGGAGAAGTAATTATAGCAAAAAAAGAAGTGGATTTTCTACTAGATTTTCTAGAGAAGGACCCTAGAGGACCAAAGTGAATTTATATCAAAGTTCTTTCTAGGAATTTGTGTGAGAATTATAATTATTATAGTAATACATTACATACATCGTTTTTAAAGTTGTGAAACTTTTGTATAATTAGTATATCTACTAGTATATAAAGCATAAACTTTGCCTGCAACGATATAAATGAAATCAACTTCTCTAGAAATGTCTTTTAGATTAACTTTTGCATGTCTGGTTGCATGTTTACTTTTAAAGTTTTAAAGTTAAAGTTTAAAGGTTTACAGGCAAACTATACTATAAAAAAAACTTTAGCGCCCACCCCTACTCTAGGTTAAGTTTGTGTTATGAGAATCTGAGTTCCCCTGCAGTTCACTGCTAGGGGTATCACAGAGAAAAAAAAAAGTAAATAACTCTCTTAAATTGTTAAGTACTTTTTTTTTTTCTTTTTTTTTTGTTTAAAACAACTGTTGTTTAGCTGTTGCACGGGTGTTGCACAAGTGTTGCAGGCAAAAAAAAAAATGGATAACTCGATCGATCGTTTTTCTAAAGACTTTTTTTCTTTTTTTTTTTTGCTGTGACATTGGGGGGGCATTAACTTAAAGTTTGTTCCTAGCGTCTGGCCTATGTGTCTTTCGTCTCTTCCTTCTGTCCTAGGACATACCTAAAGTTTACTGCCGGATGTCGACTTACACCGTAAGAATAGCCTGAATAGGATATACATAGGCTGAGATAAGATCATTGTTCCGGGTTGCTCCGCGGTCCACTGCCGGGCTTCGATTTAATTGTACCGTTAGTTAGTTAGTTAGAGGATGCCTAACCCCAGTTGGAGCGCTAAGCTCCCGGGCGGCCGTATTAAAAAAGTTTTGGTCTGGCTCACCATGCAGGAATACCGGTCACATACATGTTATAATTACGTACATGCAAAAGCAGGATATGTACCACCGGACGATCTAGCTCTGACTGCTTGCGCATAGTTTTTGTCAACGAAGAGACTGTCAGAAAGCACGAAGACCGCAAACAAATACCCAGAAAGAGAGGTCAAAATCGACAGCACGGCAACCATGAGTGAGAATGATCCGATTCCGACAAAACACAAAACAACAAAAGATGAAGGTCGCATTCTCACGCATCTCGAAAAACCAAAGTCTTCAGCCCCCATGTGCACAAACAGCCGGGAGAACACGAAGAATCACACAAAAAGAGCAACTTTCAAACGACGAGCCTATCTCTGCTTCAAAATTCCCTCAAGGCTTTATCTGACCCCTACCCACTTTAACCTTCCCTCCTCACGCAACATCATTCAACAGAGATGCACCCCTCTTGAAGAGCACACCAGACTTCCTCGCTTGAGGCAAAGACCAGGCCTCACGAGGGGGCGACCCCTGGTTCGTCTGTTGACGTGCCACAACACTGTCTGTCACGGCCCTTCTCCACTGCGGCTTTCCTCCTCCTTCTCCTTCTGATGCAGAGGAGGCAGAACCGCCACCCACACTCAGAGCCCCCTTCCCCCCACTCTCTACAGGAACGGAGCTCTGAGTATTCATGATCCACCAGATGCTGACAGCAAAAGCGGCTACAGCAGTCACACCACACACAGACGCGAGGACCACAATCAGAACAGGGAATCCCTCCTTCTCCTCAACAACTGTTGCTCCTCTGTCCTTCTCTCTGTCTATCTCATCCACGTCCTCATCACCTGCTGACTCACGTTCTTTACCTCTCTCACTCTCCTCTTCACTGCCTCTCTCCCTTTCATCCCCCCTCTCCTTTCCTGCCTCTCTCTCACTCCCGCTCTCACTCTCACTCTCGCCCTCGCTCGAAGGAGACGTCACAGGTCCCGTGACGGGGACGGGCGGTGAGACGGGGGAGGCAGGTGGGGGGTGCTGATTGCGGGAGGCCGGGCGAGGGATGTAATCTTGTCGCATGAGCAGCAGGCTGACGTGCCGGTCTGTCCCTGCGCATTCGCGAATTGATGGGCGAATTCGCACGCAGCCCCGTAATCTGCTGAGTAGGAGGAACAGCCCACCCCCCTGCTATCAAGAAACCCCGAATCGTCCTCGCATCTTGACTCTCCCCCTGGATGAACAGAACGGTAGTATCGATCTGTCAAGATGGAGCGCATAGCTGAGAGGGCATTGGGTATGTCGAGGGTTCGACCACCCGCTACCTTCCCCTCTAAGGCACTCACCCTTCTGGCACCGTCAAGAAGTGCGCGCTTGACCTCCATGCCTGTCGCTGTGGGGATCCCCATGTGCTTGGTCAACCGATCGGCAAAGGCCATCAGCATCACCGCAGCCCCAGTCACTGCGGGTGCTGCCATGGAGGTGCCACTGATCGATGTGTAGCTGTTGCTATTCGGTCGGTATGTGGAGTAGATGCTGCTCCCCGGTGCAGCAATCTGAACAACATCTGAACCGTAGTTGCTGAAGCCTGACAGATCACCTACGGACTCATCCGTAGAGGCAACAAGAAGGATATTGGGTACATCCGGCTGGAGGGCGAGGGGGGACCAGGAAGTCCGATGCTTGATGTCCTGTCTGTCATTTCCTGCAGCAGCGATGAACAGCGCCCCGCTTTCGTATGTTTTCTGCACGGCTCTTCTGATAGTCCCCACATCCCCCCTCCGAGTTCTCCATGAGTTGGAGAAAACACGGACTCCCATCTTCAAGCCGTACTCTGTAGCTCGGGCAGCATCAGAGGAATAACCTCTGTCATATTCGTTGATGAACCGTAAGTCCACGATGCGAACTATTCTCGGATTCGCAACACCTGCAACACCTGTTGGAGCTTAGACAGACGCATGCACATGCAATTAAAGGTTGTATGCTTTTGATCCTCCCACACACAAAAACCGCCAAAATCACCAACATAGAGGAGACCGCTGCATGCCTTTGACGCTTGCACTTTGGGTCTCTTTGGACTTAGCAGGGGGCTGTCGAGAAGGTCATGCAGGCGAAGCTGGCAGAAGCAAAGCCCGGCAGCCGCGTTCACACCCGCCTACGTATGCACAGAAAGGGGCCGGCGGGCAAACAGAGAAAGAGATCGAGGCTGGGAGGGACAGGGAGACAGACAGACAAATGTACGCGTGAGATGCACACACATATGAACTCACGTAGAGAGAGACAGAGAAGGGAGAAAAGGAAGAGGACGTGAAGATGTCGGCCTGAGCTCATTGCAGTGTCTTGACAGCATCACAATGTACAGCAACGCCCCCACCTTTTCCGTTCTTTCGGGTGGCTCCAATGATCCCTGCACAGTGTGTGCCGTGCCCTCTAGGGTCTAGGGTGGAGTCATCATTTATCCCCAGGTCTCTCCCATCAATGAAATCCCCTCCATAGACATCGTCTACCAGTCCGTTGCCGTCATCATCCACACCCGGTTGTCCGTTGACTTCCTTCTCATTCCTCCACATGACCGCTCGAAGGTCTTCGTGATTCCACCTCACCCCCGTGTCCGCAACGCCCACCAGAATGGGGCTCTGCTCCTCTGCGTCTGCGTCCAGGAAGGCGGACAGGCGTGCCCATGCCTCGAAGGCTGCGGTGGGGGAGAGAAGGGAAGAAAAACACGGTGTGAGGGTTGAGGGAGGACGCAGAAACGATACGGAATTGAGAAGATCCATGAAAGACAGAACAGTCATCCAGGCTAGACTACACAAAGGAAATGGGTAGGTGCATGGGTATTAAAGAGAGAAGAAGACGGGAAAGAAGGCTGAGAATAAGAGACACGAAATCAATAACACACGAGAAGAATGGCCAACGTTTGGCCAAAGAGCAGACAGATAACCGAAATCACATTGAATTAACGAACCAAAGCTACCCCGAATATCCAATTCCCCCTCATGATCCAAATTCCACTGCTGCCCCAGGTGAGGGTCGTTGGGAACATATCGGAGGTTGACGTGCTCGGAGAGGAGGCTTCTCTCATGACCACTCTCGGTCTTGTTGACACGCTTCTGGACTTCCCTTCTGTTTTTCTCTGGTTCAAAAATAGGCGGATCGATATAGACTTCCTGGTCCTCTTCAACAAAGTCAACGTCCGGATAGGCCTTCAGCCTTTTCATCAGTTCCTCTTTGCTCTCTTCATCCTCCATATCCACCACATCGATACCCATAATGTCCAGATGCTCTACGCTCCTCACCCTCTTCAGAATGGCGGCATGGGTATCCGGAAGCTCCGTCGCCTTCAGCCGTCTACCGGCTGAAACGGAGACGGGGCTCCTGGGGGATTCGCGCAAAGCAGAGAGCGCACGGTACAGGTCAGAAGGCTCAGCTACCTCCCCCATTTTCCCTGCAGTATTCCCTCCCTCCTCATGGACCCAGCTGACAATCAGACGTCTCTTTGAACCACCGTCGGCATCACTGTCAGAGAGATACGTAGAAGAGACCTCGGAGACAGAAGAAGTGGGACAAAGAAGAAGAAAGAGGGCCAAGAGGCCCCGCCCTAGTGTCATCATGTGATCCTGTAGTAATCGAGTCTCCTTGCCTTTTCTGTGCAGCAGTTCTTGGCTAATCTTGGCTGTCACGCTGTCACGACAACAGGAAAGAATTTCTGAGACTTAATTACATCCAGTGGCAGAAGTGACTTTTGTGCACTGCAAATTTGTGCATGCCGCCGGGCGGCGCCCTGGCGATCCCTGGCGTGCATGCATGCCAGGCAGGGCCGGCTTCGCGCCGATGCATCGATCGGTCGTCTGAATTTTCAGTCAGTTCAATTGAAGCTGTGAAATGTCAATTGTGAATCTCTGTGACACGATGTGACAGTATATGTATATATTAATATATATGGAGGTGCGACTTTCTGCATGCCAACTCAAGTCTCCGCACAGTGGTGAACTCTCTCAGAACGACGTTCAAAACTGGATCTGCTGAATGGCCTGAGAGAAACGTGGACTGACAACCTTTTGTGCTCTCTTCTGGCTCATTCCGTCTCCTTCAAAAATATACACGTACCATGAGAGGGCGTGTTCTCGAAATTCTTTTGACGGTGGGCGTCTGTCTTTGCCCTCCAGCAGCAGTGAGTGCTTCTCCTGGATTGCTGTCAATCGCACGAGAGGGACTCGGAGACGCGGCAGCTGGAGCAAGCGCACAGATATCCAATGCAAGGGCCCTTCAGGAAGGTCCGTACCTTTCCGTCTCCTTTTTGCAGTGCAATGTTCCTGCATGTCCAGACACGCACTTCTGCGTGAGCGTATGCTCCCAGTTTGACATCCGTCCAGCGAACCATTTACCGAGCGGCCTTTCACATTTTTCATTGTGCGTGCAGGCTCCCATTTGGGGGGAGGAATCGGAGACGCTGTCAACCTCACGCCCCGTCTCCCCTCAGTGTATGAGGGAGGAGCGACGGTGGCAATTTCGATTGAAGGGAACCTGCGGAATGCCACTCTAGACCATGAGTTTGTTGAGTGTGGGGGGAGTTCCCACTATGGAGGCGTGTGGTATCGTCTCGTTGTCCCTACGCTGAACCTTGAACGTCCTGTAGAGGTCTCGGTTGACACGTGTACGGGCACGTTGGTCAGTTTTGGGAATGTTTCTTGGGCGTGGCGTCTTGCGCCGTCGCGGTGTTTGCGTGTTGAATTTCTCTTTTTGTTCTCATTTGAACAGTGATGTATGCCTTCGTAGTTGGTCCTCCGCTTTACCGGTTCCCTTTTTTCCTTGCTTTCCCAGCTCTACCCCTGCTCCTCCCATATCTTTCTCCTTCCTTCTCCCTTTCATCGGAAAGCCACCTTTTCTTCGTGTGTTTTGTAGATTGACACAGTGATGGGTGCCCTCTCGGGGTCAGACTGTGCAACCGACTCGAGTTCCTGCCAGTGCGTCGGGTGGAATGACGATTTTGACGGGTGCGGGTATCAATCCAGAGTGTCCTTCCCAGGAGAGGCAGGCAGAGAGGTGTTCGTGATCGTGCGGCCATTCAGCACAGCAGACGAGGGCGGGGATTTTAACTTGACAGTCACGCTTGCAGGTCAGAGCCTGTAGGGGGCGGGCCGGCGGCTTTGTGTATAGATAATTCATATGTATATATATGTTTGTATGTGAGAGAGAGAAAGTCTTGGTGTTCTTCAGTATTTGCTGCTTGATGTGCTTTCTGACTCTCTGCTCGGATGTGCTGTCCACTCTGTTCCCTTTTCTGTTCTCCGTTTGCTTGGATGGAACAGGTACACAAGACGAAGGCGATTCCAAATCAGGGAGGCTGTCTCAGTCCTTCTTTCTGTTCCTCCATATCAGGGAGGCTGTCTCAGTCCTTCTGACTATTCCTCCATACTTTCTCCGCCCACTTCCCTGTCGTCTCCCCCTGCAGAGGCATGCGAGGTGCCTGTGGACCTCTCCAGCCTGAACAGCGTCAAGCTGCACCCACTCCACTCACGCACGTCCGTCGAGTCTCTGTTGATCGGAATTGGGTCTCTCAGGGTGCCCGTGCAGTGCTCTGGAGAGCTCGCGTGTGCGTATTGGTCCTCGGGCAGTCAGATATGGATGTGGGCTGATGCCAGCAATTGTGCGACGCGCCTGCAGTGCGATCAAGGAGAGCTTGGAGTGGTGGCTTCCCATATCAATTTGACCTGCTCAGGTGAGGACGACACTCTGGCTGATGAGATCTTTTCCTTCATCCCTTTTTCGTGTGATTCCTTCCGCATCATGCAGAGGCTCCCCAACTTACTTTTTGTTTTGTGTTTAGCTTCTCTTGCATCCTTGCGTGCGTTCCAAATAATTGATTTGTTGCTTGATCTACCTGCCTGTGGGTGTATCCCTGCAGAGACGTGTGAAGTGCCTGTCTCCCTCTCGGCCCTAAACAGCAGCAAGCTCCATCCGCTCCTCTCCAGAAGTACCAACGAGCCTCTGGCGGTCGGCATCGGGTCTCGGAGGGTCTCTCTGCAGTGCCCTGAAGAAATGGACTGCGCCTACTGGTCTCCCAACAGTGAGCGCTGGGTCTCAGCAGGCACGTGGGAGTGTGTCACCTCTCTGCGGTGCGTTGAGGGACATCTGAGCGTGGCGTCCAACACCAATCTGACATGCTCAGGTAGGCGGGGGGGGCACTCACGGTTCTTTGGAGATGGATTCCTTCTGCTATCTGGTTATCTATCCTTTCAGTCACGTGTTGATCTTCTGCCTGGACTCTATCGTTCTGTTCCTTCGTTATCTGTCGTGTGTCGTGGTGCGTGGACGTTACACTGTATGTACGTGCCAACACACCTGCCTGCTTGAGTGCCTCCCTCCCGCAACTGTGCTTCCTTCGCGTTTTGCCGCCCTTCCGTCTGTGTCTCTCTCTGTGCAGAGAAGTGCGATGTGCCTGTGGACCTCGCTGGACTGAACAGCAGCCAGCTGCACCCGCTGCACTCCAGGCGCTTCGACGACCCTCTGGCAGTCGGCATCGGGTCTCAGAGGGTCTCTCTGGTGTGTCCTTTCGAAATGCACTGCGCGTACTGGTCTTCTAGCAGCGAGAGATGGATGTCTGCAGCCTCGTGGGGGTGTGAGACCTCGTTGCAGTGCGAGGAGGGAGAACTGAGAGTGGCCACAGACCGGAACGTCACCTGCTTAGGTGAATGAATGATGGAGGACTCGCTTTAAGTTCTGCATTCGCTTTCCGGGGCCTGCCTTCCTTTTGCTCTTTCTTTGCCCTTCTCTCTCTCTGTGAGTGAGGGTTCTTGCTCTCTTTGGAAGTTCTTGTGCGTGTCCCCTTTTCTGACACAGTTGTTCAGACAAGTGCATAAAAAGACGCAAAAACATGGACGGACAGAAGATCGACCAATGTTCTCGGCAGCAGGAAAACGAACATTCGGACAGTGAACGGAAAAGATTCCGCCCTGGTGGTGTCCGTCATTTTCCACCTCTGTCCTCCCTCCCTCCCTGGCGCTTTTTGTTCCCTCTTCTCCGACACGAATTCCCAGCACGAGCAGCGGCATGCCCGGTTCCTTCCTGTATCCCTCCTTTGCAATCAAGCATTCTGTCCGTGCGTGTGTCGCTGCATGCAGAGAAATGCGACGTGCCGGTCGTCCTCTCCGGACTGAACAGCAGTCTCCTGCACCCTCTCCACACTCGGAGGTCCACCGAGCCGTTGGCAGTCGGCCTCTCTTCACAGAGGGTCGCTCTGCAGTGCCCTGAAGAAATGGATTGCGCTTACTGGTCCTCCAACAGCGAGAGCTGGATCTCTGCAGGGTCTTGGCGCTGTGCAACTTCGCTCCAGTGCGAGGGGGGGGAACTGAGAGTGGCATCGAATACAAGAGTGACTTGCTTAGGTAACTCATTGAGGGAGACTTTGTATTGCCGTTCTTGCTCTGCGTTCTGGTTGTGCTATGTCTTTTTGCGGTTATGGCCATTGCGTGACACGTCGCTTTCCTGCTTTGCGTTTATTTCCTCAGAACGCCTTGTCTGCGTTTTCCCCTGTTTTTTTGCCAAACGTGCTTGATGTCGGGAGACACAGAGTGTCCTGCATCTGACGCTTGGGGCTTGGGTCCGGAAATCAAGAAAAAAGAAAGGCGTGTTGAAACGTTGTTAGCTGTCGAACGGTTACGAGAATATTTTTTAGTTTGCTTTCTCAACTTTGTTTCGCTTCCCCCGTCCCGGTACCCTTTCTTTTTGCCGTGAGATTCCCTCTTGTGTGCAGATAATTCAGTCGTACAATACAAGAGCTTCATTTCCCGTAGCTACCTCGCTTATTCCGTCGGTGTTCTGCCAAACAACCGTCTGTCTAGATGCTTATGGACGTGCCAACCCGTCTTTCCGTCTCTTTCTGCAGAGAAGTGTGACGTTCCAACGGACCTTTCTGGAGTGAACAGCAGTCAAATACACCCCCTGCACTCCAGACGGTACAACAACTCGCTTGCAGTGGGTCTCGGGTCTCGGAGCGTCTCTCTGCAGTGCCCTGAGGACCTTGCGTGTGCATACTGGTCCTCTAGCAGTGGGAGTTGGATGTCTGCAGGGTCGTGGGACTGTGTCACCTCTCTGCACTGCATGAACGGAGAACTGAGTGTGGCGTCGAGTACCAATCTGACCTGCTCAGGTGCGGTGAGGGGCCGCTGGGTTCTTTCTGCATGTGCATGTCGGCGGGTTCCGTCGATCGGTGATTGTCTGATTTTCTGATTGTCTGTCTGTCTGGGTGCATGCTCTTCCTTTCTTTCTTTCCTTCAGTCAGCATTTTGTGTTCCTTTCTTCGTCTCTAGCTCCATGCCTCGTGTCCCCCCCCGCTCTTCCTCCTGTCAATTCCCCCGTGTTGACTCCTCAATTCTCTGGGCGTCATCCTGTAAGTGCCAATTTATGTGCGGGCGTGCGGGCCGGCTTTTTTCTTTCAACTCTCCACGCATATATTCATTCTCTTTTCTTTTGCGTCCACCCCATGCTGCAGAGAAATGCGACGTGCCTGTGGACCTCTCTGGGGTGAACAGCAGCCTCCTGCACCCACTGCACACCAGAAGCTATGGGGACTCTCTGGCAGTCGGCATCGGGTCTCAGAGGGTGTCTCTGCAGTGCCCTGAAGACCTCGCGTGTGCGTACAGATCCTCTGGGAGTGGGGGGATGTGGATGTCTGCAGGGTCTTGGGGTTGTGAGACCTCCCTGCAGTGCCAGGAGGGAGAATTGAGGGTGGCATCGACCACGAATCTGACCTGCTCAGGTGCGGTTCAGTTGTTGATCTTATTCAAACGGTTTCATCTACTGCCTCCCTCAATCCTGCTCTCTTTTCCACTTTGTCCTTTTCCAGTGGTCTTCGTTCTGTCCTTTTTTTTTTTTAAGGCGTTCCTTCCTTGCCTAACCGCCTGTCCACCCATCCTCCCTGCAGAGACGTGCGACGTGCCTGTCGACTTCTCCGGTCTGAACAGCAGCCTCCTGCACCCACTGCACTCACGGAGGTCCAGCGAGGCTCTGGCAGTCGGGATCGGGTCTCAGCGAGTCGCTCTGGAGTGTCCCAGGGGATATGCGTGCGCGTACTGGTCGTCATTGAGTGAGAAGTGGTTGTCGGCATCCAGCTGGAGCTGTGAGACTTCTTTGCAGTGCGAGGAGGGAGAACTGCGGGTGACAACGAACTCAAAAGTGACATGCTTAGGTTAGTGTGGTATGTGTTTGTTTTTTGCTTTTTTTATTAACGCTCACTTCTCAACCACTTTCCTTTCGTTTTGCATGATTTTTTATATGACCTGGCGCCTTCTTCTGACTTCTCTCCTTTGGCTTTTCTTCTTGCTAGTGGAGGGACAGAAAAAGAGATGCACGAGAAACCGGTATGTGCGAGAGAAACAGTACCTCCTTATTTTTCAGTTTTTTGTATCTACTTGACTCCCTTTACTCCTCCATTCCTCCGTGCTTGTTTGTGCACGACGAGAGCAGAAGCTTGCGAGTTCCCAGAGGATCCCTCTCATCACACTCGCAACTCCAACAGCAACAACAATACTCCTCCCATCAATCCCCTCCTCCAACCCCGTCTGGGCGAGGTGGTGACCATAGGGTTGGACCCGAAGAGCGTGGGCCTCCAGTGTCCTCAGGACTATGGGTGTGCGTACTGGTCTAGTGTCACACAAAGCTGGTGGCCTGCAGGTCCCAACGACTGCACAAGCACCCTCTCGTGTGAGGACAGACAGCTGGCATCGGACAGAAACCTCACGTGCTTAGGTAAGAACGAGAAGCTGGTGTCAAGTCTTTGTTTCGCCTTTCTGTTCTGGCTACTCTCATGTTGGTACCTTTCTTCCCGTGCTTTCTCCTTTCTGTTTCTCTTTCTGTTCTCTCGCCAAGTCTTTTCGCGACACTTTAAGGTTCAGCAAGCGACTGTGGGAAGATGTGAAAAGGACGCAGCCTGGAGGAACATGAGCAAGCCTCTCGTTGGTGTGTCTGTCTGTCTCTTTGTGCCTGTTCATGCAGAGGCGTGCGAGGTGCCGGTGGAGCTCTCCGGACTGAACAGCAGCACCCTCGACCCTCTTCTCTTTCGGCGGTCGGACACCGCATATTTCCTGGCAGCTGGGGTCGAGCCCGCGCACTTTTATCTGCAGTGCCCGGAGGGCTACACTTGCACCACATGGAGCACTCTTAGCAGAGAGTGGAGACCTGCCAGCTTCTCTGACTGTGCGACGTACCTGCAGTGTGAGGACGGGCAGCTGAGAGTTGCGGCAACTGCGAGGTGGAACCAGCTGGCTTGCCAGCCTGCTTCTAAGTAGTGACGTTCGATCAATTGTTATAATTCAAAAACTGCGTCTCCCTAAAAACGAACAATGCGTAGTGACGGTTGGCCAGAGCCCAAGCGGAGGCTCACCCGCCTGAACCACCTCACCTCAATTTAATTCACTTCAAGTATAGACTGAGTAGCAATTCAATTCTATTCAATTAATCTGCTGATACTATATGCTATACATTAGGACTGTATGCCCTGCAGTGAATTTTACTAAGAATTTTAAACGTTTCTTGCAAGTTCTTCGTATCAAAGAGATCTAGAAAGAGATCATGGCACTTCTTTAAAAAAGACTATTATAAAAATGAATAACTTTCTGTCTATTCTAGTATATTCTAGTAGAGACTAACCATGTATGTACAGGCCATACCGGACTCGTGACCGGAGTTCAAAGTTAATTCTCCATATTCTATAATAAACTTACTAATTAATTAACTAACTAAATAACTGAATGTCTAGACTAGCGTTTAGAAAATGATAAAAGACGTTGTTTATAAACTTATTAGTGGCATAAAGTCAGTACGCTAGTCTGCACGGATACACACGGACGCTAGCACGGACGTGGGCGGCCGCGACTAGGTGGCCGGGGTGGAACATGAATAGGCTCTGCCGGTAGCTGCCTCAAGAAGACGCGGTGGGAGGTGCAGTGCATGGGGGACAAAAGAGGCGGGAGGCCTCAGCGGTGGAAGCGGCTGTCACACCGGCTGAGCCTCAACCGCTAAGAATAAATGAAAATTTTGTCAAAAAACTTTAAAAGAGAGAAAAAGCCCCTAGAAAAGCCCTTAAAAGGGACTGCGATTGATGATGCACCGACTGATGCCAAGCGAGCAGTCGGCGGGGCAGAGAGAATCGAACAATAGCAAGGCGCGGAGAATGAATGAATGAATGCACGGGGGCCAAGGTATGTCCTACATGAATATACGCTGCCCGAGTGTATCAAGGTGTACGCTTGCATGTATAGAGTCAGCGGGGGCCACGTCAAGCTCTGTACTGGAATTCACATGAATTAATTCGACGTGCATACACGCCTGAAATGCGTATGTCTGAATACGAACAACGTTGTGAAAGGAAGGAGGAAGAAGGTACGTATGAAGTGACTAAAAGTAACAGTCTTCTCCATATGTAGGAAACAACCAGACTGGCAGGTGGCAGTTGTACGTGTCGTAGCCGGACATTGCAGTAAATGTGAATGCCAGTCATTTGCATCATGATAGACCGAGTCATATCTGTCTGACCGTCTATCTATCTCTGTATAGCCCTATATAAAGATCTGTGTTTTTCATCAGCGATGATCACCCAACACTCGCCCCCTCCGTCAAGATTGGGTGATTGAGTTAAATTGACTGGGTGTCAGTGATTGATTGATTTCTAGATCGATTCGATTTCAGCTAATTTTCTTAGTAATTTTCTAGGCGTCTGACAATTTTATCGATCATTAGTTCAAAGTCTTTCTGTTTATTATCTATTATAAGCACAGATTGAAGTTCATTATGCAGATATGAACTATTTGCTTTGCTGAATTGACCTTCACAGACTGGTATGTAGATTTGATAAAACTAAGTCAATCTGCACGTTTGATGGTGTCACAAGAGCGAATCGATGTTTGGGGGGCAAATTGGGGGCAGACGGAGTGCTTGGCATCGCGTGACATGCAGTCTAAGGAACCGTCTGTCGTCTTCAAAAACGCGAACTGCCCCTTCGCGGTTTCCCACTTTGCGCAGAAGGTGAACAGCCAGCACACGCCATTGTACGAAGGGTTTCGGCACGCCTCTTCTGCACTCAGCCGTGCGACCACTTGGTGGTTCAGAAACCCCTTTGGGATGTCAATGAACCTGTTTCCAAAATACAGGCTCGACTTTCCGACGCCCCATCGGACTATGGCAGGATGATACGGGAGGGCCTCCTTGAGGAAGCAGTCCACCTTGAGCTTGAGATCCCCGTCATGTCTTCGGATCGTCAGCTCCTCTTCACACGTGCACGGATCGTCGGTGTCGTCACGAACCACAGCGTCGGATTTCATCAGGCCCGAAAAGCCTACGCTGGTGAGGGTGGACGGCCAGCAGCGCAGACCGACGAAGGCACCCCAGTTGTCGGACAGACATTCCGAGAGCCCGGCGTCCACTACCTTTGGGTTTGCCCAGTCGAAGGCATCGCGCACCCCCCTCATGCACGTGTTTCGGTCGTCAACACTCACCCCGCTGCGGCACGCCTCGGCCTCTCCGAGCGTCTTCTTCCACTCCTCCCACTCCCCCTCGAATCTGCAATCAAGCACGCTCGCTAGTATTTGATTGGATCAAAACGCCAACAACATGTTTCAAAAAAGGCAACTGCTTAAAACAATTTGACGGAGCGAACCTGCTGGCGTCGAACGAGTTGCGCTTGTGGAGGTCTGCGACAAAAGTTTTCAAGTCAGGCTCCGGCACCGCCCCCTTGGCGGCCCTCTGCGTGAAGTCCGATGCCCGCTTGTGCAGCTTGGGTGTCATTATCTGCACGTGCCGATGCATTCTCTCCCTGAGGCTCCCTGGGGTGGTTGTTTTCAAGTAGTACAGGGCGTCGGACTCCGCGGGCGAGACCCCGGTTTCTCCCTGCAGAGGTCCCTCGGAGAATCCGACGAGAGCTGCAAGAAGGGGCTATTCGCGGTCGAAGAACGCGTCCAAGTGCCTGCACGCATAGATGCTCGCAGGTTCTGATGGCGTCTTGACCAATTGTATGAGGTCTTCATCAAATTTGAATTTAAATTAGTGAAGCGCATGTACTCAGCTTCTATAGCGGAGTGTCTCATCTCTGCCTTTCCGAGATCTAGCTCTTACTTGTCGAAATCTGGGTAAGCTCCCACATCTTGTCTTCTTTTCTCTTTTCTCCCTTCCTACCTTCTTTGTTCCCTCCAGCCACCTTCTTCTTTCTTTCTTCCGTCCCACCGTCTCTCCTTCCCCATGCCCCAATTCCATCCCTCTTTCATTTTTATGGGGAAGTATTCAGGGAATTGGACAGGCTCGGCCAAAGTGTCCCACCTCGACGTCACACACAAACACCTGAGCGAAAAGCAGCATAGTTCCACCTTAAAACCCGTGCAGCTATGGTGGCATACAGACTGACGCGGCCATGCACTTATCGAAGCTCTCCTTCCCGGCAGTTGCCCTGTGCACCGCGAGGCACCCCGAGTCCGCATAGGCCTCCCAGTCGCTCCCGGAGGCGCCGTCTGGGTCCACAAAGGCTTTGTAAAGCCTGCAGTCCTTCTTGCTTCCACTCGCATAACCCATCGTGATAAAACGGTGGAAAGTTTGGCGGACTGTACATTCTGCAGAGCGAGACAGTTCTGGGTTGAACCTTTGGAGAGACGCGGTGGTTCGCTCGTCGTCGAACTCAGCACAGGGGGAGTTGAACGTTTCAATAGGGCTCAGCTCTTGTTTGGTCTCCTCGAGTGAGGCGTACACGTGCAAGCACACCGTTTGGGAGAGAAGAAGGAGAAGGAGACGGGAGGTCATTGCATGCATGCATGCACGAGGCTGATCTGGTCTTATATGTATAATTCTCAAGCGCACAGGTTTCTATCGGGTTCTCTTTGGAAAAGTCTGAAGTCTCCTCTGGTCAAACGCTGGTGAGACTTGCCTGGGATTTCTATTCGACGATCGATGGACATCAAGAACTTCCATCTCGCTTACGCAATTCAATGCATGCGCCCCCTCTATATAGCTGTTTTTTTTTTTTTACAAGCTGTATATATATGGCCGAGTGAGCGCGCTTTGCGCGCGCGGGCCCGGGTGGTATCGATATTCATGTCAGCGACTTGCTTGCCGGGGCCCAGGGCCTCGGTATCTGTCTATATATAGTTCAGACCCCCTACGCGTTCCGGCAGAAAAAATGTTACGTTGTTTTGTCATAAAAATAGAGACACACACCTCTCAAGAGTATACGTGCAGTAAGTCCGTCTGCTTTGCCCTCCGAGGCGACATCCACATGCATGAACAACCAAAGAGGCCCCAGAAGATTTCCACATTTTACATAAAATTTTGCGGATCACCGGCACGCGCGCGCGCGCGCACCTACGCTCGGGCGTCCATATGCATATATATCACCCCCCTTATCCTATTTGGAACCTCTACCTTTTTTGGCGGCGGCGTCCAGAGGCCGCAAGCCCAAAATAAACAACCCCGGAGGTTTTTGCGGCGGCGGTCCAACCTGTCAACAAAACTGGGGTTCGTTTTGTGTGCATAGAGGACTCCACGATGTCCTCCACCTCCCTCCAACTCTCATGGTCCTTCACCTTGTCTGGGCTCCTCTACCACTTACACGCCACTTGGATCCCTCCAGCCTCTAGTATGACGACTGAAGAAGAGGAGACAAGAGTTTAAGAGTCGTTCAACGCTGCATGTCAGAGGCTGAAGGTCAGTCAAAAGTGAACTTGCTCGCATGGTGCCGAAGGTCTGTCAAAGATTCCGAAGGAAAGAAGGAAAAAAACTGGTGGACTGATTGACTGACTCACTGACTGACTGATTGAATAAACTGCCTGAGTTCCTACCTGAGCCTGTCTGCCTGTGTCTCTTATGTCTCTCAGCCCCCCTCCGATAGTGGTAAGCACACCACTATCATCATCGGCGGGGGGTACCAGGAAGGAAGAAGGAGGAAGGAAGAAAGGATTCCGAAGGAAAGAAGGGAGGAAACTTGATCGCCGCTTCCCACAGTTTACCGGAGATGGCCGGAGATGTCCGGAGACGGCAGGAGAAAATATGGTCAGATTCGATCTTTCACCACAGGATGAACTCTCTTAACGCTCGATTTCAACCACTTTCTTGTTATTGCTTTTCTTGGGTGAAAAAGTGGAGATGAGTGGAAAGATCTTTCATCTCGAATATTCTACTAGAGAAAATCATGTCAGAAGCTGAATTAACCTTGGGGGTTTTTGCGGCGGCGGAGCCGCCATGAAACTAAAAAGGGGTTCGTTTCTACATATGAAGGCCTCCAGGGTGGCGGCGGTAAGGCGTCCACTGGCAGCTAAAAAGTAGGTTCATTCACTTTTTGGGGGGGACACCAGGGGTGATATATGCATGCATCGACTTGAGGCACTCACCTACAACGGACATCTATATATTGAAGACCATTTGTCTGACCTTGACAGGCAGACATCAGCAGAGTTTAAGCAGACAGCCGGCATTGCAGACCTCCAGGTCCAACGTCCATAAGCCACATATCCCGGCACTACACAGCACACAAGCCAACAGCTGAATTAATTAATTGGTACGGGTTCAATGACACTAATGTTCAAGAACGCCTGTAGTCTCATTCTTCCGGGAACCTTCTTTGCTTTCGGCCTTCAGCTGACAGTGCCAGCCATTCGCTTGTTAGATTCGCTTGTCTCCCTCTGCTTGCAGCCCTCACTTGAATGCCTGTACCTCCACTTCGGCGGTGCGGTCTTTTTTCTCCCGTCAGCTGCCTCCGTCTTTCTGTCTCCCGCCCTCAGGTCTTATTCTTTCTCTTCCAGCCTTCTGCTGCTAGCCATTCGCTTGCTTCCCTTTCGCTTCAGCCGTCATTTATGTCCTTGCGCCTCCATCTATGTGTTGCGCTTTTTCTCGTTCCGCTACCTCTCCCCCTTTTTGCACCTAGATCGTATTCAGGTTGCGTTCTTTCTCTTCCAGCCGCTAGCCGCCCGTTCTCGGTTTAATTCCCTTTGCTTTCAGCCCTTCACTCGTATTCCTCTGCCTCCACCTTTCCCTTTGTGCTGAAAGCTTTCTGCTTCCGCTACCTGGCTCTCCGTTTGTGCCTATCGCGTTCAGGGTGCATTCTGCCTCTTCCATGCAGCATTTCTTTTCTTCCTGGGGACCAGCCCTCTCGAGCCTTCTACTACATTCTGCTACGAGCCCCTTCCTTTTCTCCCTCTTATTTTAGTCCTTTGATCATAATATCATTTCTTAGCTTCTACCTCTGTTCTGCACCCTCTCTGCTCTTGCGATCTGCGGCTATCTGCATCTACCTTTCTGTCTCCCGCCCTCAGCTCACGTTTCTTCTCTTTCGGCCTTCAACTGACAGTGTCAGCCATTCGCTTGCTAGATTCACTTCTCTCCCTCCGCTTTCAGGCCTCACTTGAATGCCAGCACCTCTACTTTGGCGTTGCGGTCTTTTTTCTCCCATCACCTGCCTCCCTCTTTCTGTCTCCCGCCCTCAGGTCTTATTCCTTCTCTTCCAGCCTTCTGCTGCCAGCCATTCGCTTGCCCCCCTTTCGCTTCAGCCATCATTTACGTCCCTGCGCCTTCATCTATGTGTTGCGCTTTTTCTCGTTCCGCTACCTCTCCCTCCTTTTGCGCCTAGATCGTGTTCAGGTTGCGTTCTTTCTCTTCCAGCCGCTAGCTGCCCGTTCTCGGTTTAAATCCCTTTGCTTCAGCCCTTCACTTGCATTCCTCTGCCTCCACCTTTCCCTTTGTGCTGAAAGCTTTCTGCTTCCGCTACCTGGCTCTCCCTTTAATTGTGCCTATCGTGTTTAGGGTGCATTCTGCCTCTTCCATGCAGTATTTCTTTTCTTCCTAGGGACCAGCCCTCTTGAGCCCTCTGCTACATTCTGCTACGAGCCCCTTCCTTTTCTCCCTCTTATTTTAATCCTTTGATCATATTATTAATATCATTTCTTAGCTTTTACCTCTATTCTGCGCCCTCTCTGCTCTTGCGATCTGCGGCTATCTGCATCTACCTTTCTGTCTCCCGCCCTCAGCTCACGTTTCTTCTCTTTCGGCCTTCAGCTGGCAGTGTCAGCCATTCACTTGTCTCCCTCCGTTTTCAGCCCTCACTTGAATGCGTGTACCTCCACTTCGGTGGCGCAGTCTTTCTTCTCCCATCATCTGCCTCCGTCTTTCTGTCTCCCGCCCTCAGGTCTTTTCCCTTTTTCTTCAGCCGCTCATGGAGGCATATTGCGATGCGGGGCGGCGCATGGTGTGGCACACGGCTTGGCCAATGAGAAAGTCACTGCCGATTACAGCCGAGAATTGCCCTCGGCTCAAGTTAACCCGATCCAACCAAGAAAATCAGACCCTTTCAAGTTGAATCAAACCTAACTGTCAAAACTGCTGAATACTGATCATAATACTGATCAACAGACTATTTGTTTAAAACGCATCTATGAGGAATGACAAACTGAAGTATCCGTATATCCAAGATATTTGATTATGAAATATCCAAATATCCAGATATTTGAAAATATTTGGGGATATTTGTGATATTTCAAGATATTTTAAGATATTTGATGATATTTCACCAAATAATTATTTCAAATAATTTGATTATCATTATTATTATCTTTCATTATCTTATCTATGAGTCAGACTTAGGAACAGACTACGGGTCAGATCTAGGGTCAGACTGATATTACGATTCGCGACACCCAATCAGCTTCACGGCTATTCATGGCATATAGGTCGCGGACCGCGCGCGGGCCGCGGAGGTACGGCGCGCAGTGTTTCTAGAGCAGCCTTGGTGAGCACCGCGGCTATGCCGCGGTGCTCGCCAGCTGGCACCACGGCTGCGCCGCAGTGCCTGCCTAAGCTTTGCGCGGTGCTAGTGCCGCGGTTTTAGCCTACTTCTGACCATTTGCCGCCCCGCGGCGACAACCGTGCCTTTCAGGGTGCAAGTTGAGGCCCGGCAGTGGACCGCGGGGTAGCCAAAAATATAAATCCCATCCTATTTTATATAAGCCAGTGAAGGCGTTTTGAGAACAAAATGACTATTAAGTCAGGTAATAAAAAGAAAAACTGTACA
>JAHBMJ010001931.1:0-18536 GCA_018398765.1 Chromera velia | reverse complement strand
GGGGGGGGGGGGGAAGATAGTCCACGTACCCGAATGCTGCATGTCTTTGGTATGTATCTTCTGCATGCCAATTCAGACCATAGAGGTTCCAGAAAACGGGTAAATAAAGAGAGAGAAGAATTGTTGGAGGCGTTATGTGCTGTCTCTCTGTCAGATCTGCGAATTATGATGATGGGGGACCTGAATGCACACCTGGCTAGCGAGTGCCCAAAAAGGGTCACGTGGGAAAGGGAAATAGAGACGGAAACCGGGACGGGGCATGAAGGGAATAGGAATGCAGACGGACACTCACTTGAATTCATGCATACTAAGTCTCTATGTTCAAATCTTGATGAAGCAGGTCGTTGAATCCTTCCCTCGCTTTGCGAGAAGTCCAACTTCCTGCCAGCCGCTGGTCTGCACCTAAAGGATGAAAGAAGGGGGGTGGAGGTCAGACTGACCGGGGCATAGACCTTTAAGAGTGGGAAGTCTAAGTCGGTAATTGATATTCCTTTGATCGACCCTCTGCTTCTTTGTTATCTCTCTTCTTACATGGTTGAGTCACGCCCTGAGGTCGCAAAGCAGTATGCGGCTGTCTCTCTTTCTCTTGACTTCTCTTCTCCTCCCTCTTCATCTATGCATGAATGTATTTCTGACTCATCCCTCTCCTAGCCTCTCTCTCATCTGGGTGAAGTAGGTAGATGTACCCCTGTCTGCGACGATGAGTTGATGGGGGTGGCCCTCTCTCTGAAAGCGTTCACAGAGAATGGGGGGCTAGACTTATGGGATGAGGGTTTACGTCAAGCGCAGGAGTGGGGAGACGCTGTTCCTCACTTCTTCGATCCCCCAAAACCTCCGCCCAAGCCGCTTCCATCAGATGTAGTGTCTTTCTCTCTGACAGAGCAGTTACGACAGATTTCTGACTCCTGGCAAACATGCCTAGCCAGTGGGAATTCCGAAGGGGTAGGAATGGGAGGCAGAAAGGAAAACAAGAAAGAAAGAAAGGACATAAGTCAACGGGAGTCGTCCCGGCCAGACTGGTGGGATGAGGAATGTTCGGCTAAACAAAGGGAAGTGAGAGAGGCCGAGAGAGAATGGAAGGACCTGAAAGGAATATGGGGGGCAGATGAAGGTGACCAGGGAGGTCCTACCCAGAGTGTGAAGCGAAAGCTTGAGACAAAGAAGAGACTGTTTGCCCGTAAAGAAACTGAACACGCTAACAGGCAAGCAAAGAGGTTAGCAAGGGAGGCTGCGACTGACCCCTTGGCGATTTGGAGGTGGAAGAGGGAAATGAGCAGTGCTAGAGGTGGGGGAGACAGACCGACCCCCGCGGCTTTTACCGATTTCTAGGCCTCTGTATTTGATGGTGAAGGGCTCCCTCCTCCTCTAGTTGCTTCCCCTGCTTTCTCTCTCTCTTCCCCCCCTCCTCCCCCGGCCTTCTCTTATAAAAGGATTATCGGTGCCCTCCGATCGGTCAATACGAATAAGGCTGACGGAATTGGGGGCGTTTCCCCCAGGCATCTTGACCTTTGTTTCAGCTCTTCTCCCCTTTCTCGTTTCCTTCTTTTTGTCCTCTTTAATTTATTTCATCATGATTATTCCTATTGGCCGTTTCTTTGGAATTTGATCTATGTAGTTCCAGTTCCAAAAGGCCCCCCCTCTCCTGACTGCTCGGAATGGAGACCTATCTACATTGTGTGTTTGCTTGCAAAACTGTTTGCCCTCCTGATGGACGAGAGATTAAGAGAACAGACCTCATTAGACATCCGCCAGCTGGGGTTCAGGAAGGGGGTTGGGACCAGGAAGGGGTGCAGGGAGGCCATTGCGGCACTGGCGGGACTCGTAGCGAGCTCCAAAGCCCGGAAACTCCCCCTTCTCGCTGCGTTCGTTGACTTTTCTAAGGCGTTTGATAAAGTCCCTCGAGGTCTGTTGCTGAGACGGCTTCGGGAGGAGGGTGTGTTGGAATGTGATGTTTTGATGGTGCATGCTACGTACTTTGATGTCTGGGCGAGGGTTGATAGGGTAGATAGGGAGATACAGGAAGGGGCGGGGGTAAAACAGGGTGACCCTCTCTCTCCCCTGCTCTTCCTTCTGTTCATTAATAATCTGTACCGCCATATCCGCCTCTTGGCTCACCGAGAGGATGAGCTCGGGGGGGAAGAGTTAGAGAAGGATGAAACAGTGTCTGACAAGAGGTCTATAGAAAGCAGAACGTGTGACTACCCTTGGGCTGGCAGATTGAGAGGGGTTAGCATTGGGAAGAGGAACAAGAAGACCAAAGTAGTGGTAAAGAGGAAAAGAGGAAAAGTCAGGGTCAGTCAGGACGATACAATCTGTATGGGGCCCAAGCTTCTCGAAAGTCTCGGTTATGCTGATGACCTTGTTCTGTTTGGTCGTTCTTTGCATGAGCTTCAAGCGAGAATGAATAAATTGGCGGAATATTGTCGGACGTGGGGCCTCACGGTCAATTTAAAAAAGATAAAAGTAATGAGGCTTTCCTGCAGCAAGGAGATTATTAGTCAGCCAATCTTCTTTGAAGGGAAGGAAGTCGAGAGAACGGGCCAGTATAAGTATTTAGGCTGCATAGTTTTTGAAGGCGGATCTCTCCGTTCCTCTGTGAGACATCGCCTAGGGGTGGTAGAGAGGGCACTCGGGGGGGTCATTGGGCTCTGTGTTAATTTCTCTTGGTCGTCTCTCCCCGACTTCGAAAATTATGCTCTTTCGGGGCCTGTGGATTCTTGTGGCCTTTTATGGGCTAGAAACGTTTTCCCTCAGTCAGGCAGACATGAAAGCGTTGGATGATTTGCAACTACGTTTTGTTAGATGGGTTTTTGGCCTTCTCCGCAATTTGTTTTGTGTCCCTTCCCTCTTCATCTCCGGCCTTTGCCCGATACGGGCTATCTTAACTGAAAGAGTGGGGGGTTTTTTATGTAGCCTCTCCTTAACATCCCACTGTGTGCCCGCTGGCTTTTTAGATCTCTGCAAAGATGGCTTTTATGGCGATTGGTGGAAGTCCGTCAAGCTGTTGGTGGGACTTTTCGCTCCTGAACTCTTCTCTATCGAGGGAATGCCTTCGGGCCTGGGAGAGAAAGCTGCATTAAAAAGAAAGCTCGTGGTTGAAGGGAGAGGTAGGGAGGCATAAGAATGGTTGGACAACTAGTTTGTAGCTACCTCCCGTTCTTTGTAAAAAGAGGGCCGGCAGGGCAGAGGAGGGCAGGCAGGACGGGGGGGGGTTTTTCCTAACGGAGTGAGGCCTTCGGTCTTCTAAGTCGAACATCCGTCTAGACAGCGCTTGGCCCGTCTTGTCATGGGAGGATGGACCGGCTCAAGCAAGCGGCGTATTCCTATGGTTCAGCCTCTCCCTAGGGGGCTGTTCTGTTCGGAAGCCAACGTCAGGCCGATTGCCCGTGCACTATTATGNGGGGGGGGGGGGGGAGTTCCGAACGGGGAGGTAGAGATGGTCTGCGAGCACTGCCCCCTCGATTTGCATGGGCGTAGCCATCTGAATGATGTTGTCCATAAGTTGAATGATGTTGTCTTTCTTTCTTTTTTTCTTTCTTTCTTTCTTTCTTCTTTTCTTCCTTTCTTCCTTTCTTTCTTTCTTTCTTTCTTTCTTTCTTTCTTCCTTTCCCCTCACTTCTTCTCACTCTTTCCCCGTCGTTGTTCATTCTTGACGACCGTACTTGTTTTTGAGGGGAATATTTCGTTATGTCAGTCCGAGTGTGTGTCATCCGATTGATTGATTGATTGATTGAGTGATTGATTGATTGATTAATTGATTGATAAACAAACAAGGGCGGAACGGAATTAATCGGGGGGTGTCATACACTGAGCGAAAAGCATATGGGGTGGAAACGTGAGACGGACGACCCCAAGAGGCCCAGGCTGCGGGGCTCGGATGGTACCCCTCGCGTGAGCATGGGAGGCGGTGGGAGGTGACAGGCTTAAGCTTGCACGGGTACAGGGGGGCGCGCAGGGCACTCGTGCTCGTGCGGTTCACAAGCGGGTCTGCGAGCGGGGTGTATGCTACGTGCGGCTTCTCCATTCTTCTTCTCCCTTTTTCTCCCCTTTTTAAATTTCTTCATTATGCTTACTACTCACAATTTCACTTCCCTGGAAAACAAGTCGTGCCTCAGGGATGAACCGAGCGAACCAACTGAACTGACTGAACTGACCGAACTGCAGGAACTGAACTGAGAGAGAAACCTTTGCTTGTACGTCTTCAGTAGAAAAGATAGGGAATCAAAGGAGATTGAGAGTTCTGATCTTTTTCTTTCTCCGTCTCCTTCCGTTCCGCCTCGGGTGATTTTTTTTAGAGGTCATCTGACAGACCTCTAACTGACATGAAATGACAGAAGGAATCTCACTGGCCCATGACCCTTGGGGGAAAAAAAGATATGGAAATAGAAGAGTCCGTCTCCATCCTTTCTGTTCTTCCTAAGGTACTTGTTTTTTCCCTTTCCTTCTCGTTTCTCCCTCTGCTCGGGCGTGCCAGTGCTGTTCTGGCGCTTTGATCAGTCATAGGGACCCTTTTCTGGGCAAAACGCAGGCAGTCCTCGATTGTCTCAGCCTGTAAGAGAACTACCAGATGAAGTAAAAGCCTGTTTGCTTAGAGGTGGAGCCACCCTCCACTTCTATCCGCCTCCTTACCCCTGTTAGGCTCCCATTGATTCAATTTACCCCAGTGGGGCCTAAGTCGAAAGTTTAACTCTATGTATAACGCTCTAGGTTGGCCAGAGTCTATACAGCTCACCAGCTTTAACCTCATACATCATCATCATCATCATCATCATCATCATCATGTTATAGCTTTTCTCAACTCTATATATCATGATAAGTAATAATTATATTAGTTAGATTCTATGTTAGAATTTATTTATACTATGCTGGGAGCACGGTTCCACTCTAGCAAAGCCAACTTCATTCATTCATTCACTAGTAGTAATAGTAATATGAAATTTATTTTAATATTAAATAAGGTGGTAGTAGTTAATTTGATAGGAATCATCTAGTATGCTAGGCCCTGCCTAGGCTCTGCACTATACATAAAAAAAAAGGAAAGATCAGAATTTTTTTTTTTAAATAATATATTTTTTTAATAATATACATTTATCATCCCCTTGACTAGACAAACAACTGTTGTTTAAGTGTTACATGAGTGTTGCAGGAAGTGTTACATGGAAAACAACTTTTCTTTGGTGGATATAAATAAAAAAATAAAAGATCAGGAACTTTTTTTTTTCTTTTTTTTTAAATTAAGAAAAAAAAAAAAACGGTCTTAATTTTTTTTTTTTTAATACATCGGCTAAACCTATATAAGGTTAAACAACAGTTGTTTTTTGTCAAATTTTGTGTAACACTCATACCTAGGCAAGTGGGGTGCTTTTTGCCCCCCTAAAGCGGCGCTTTTCCACAAAAAACTCGTTCTCATAATTAGTAAGGAGTTAGAAGCTGAAACTTTGTGTAAGAAGACATTGTAATGATAGAAAAAGAACTATAAAACAGATTTTTTATATCATTTCTAGAAATATAGGTTGTCATACCCTACTCGCCCCCGGTATGCGTTTGTAACAGATGAACAACACTCTTGCAACACTAAAACAACGGTTGGTCTGGTTGTTATATTAAAAAAAAATCTATTTTAAAAAAAACTGACCCTGATATTTTCTTTTTTAGTTTTTATAGTGTAGGGCCTAGATGATCTGTTTATTCAACTATGTTGCTCAATTTTTTTAAAGAAGCTAGAACGTGTAGAGAGCTATAAATACTTTGGGTGTCGTGTGTTTGAGGGAGGGGACCCAAGAAAGTCAGTCAAGGACCGACTTGAAAGTGCTGAACGCTATTTGGGGGCAGTGATCGGCACTTGTTCATCCTTAGGTCCTTTGCCCCCCCAATGTAAAGTTCGTTTACTGCAGGCGCTCTGGAAGCCGGTGGCAATGTACTCGCTGGAAGCTTTGCCAGTAAGTCAGAGAGATATCGTTGCACTTGATGCATTGCAGCTTCGATTTGTGCGCTGGACATTCTGTTTGCCCTATAACTCTTTTAAGGTGCTAACTTTGGTTTCGGTTGGTATGCGTTCCATGAGAGAGATTCTTTCCTGTCGGTTGGGAGGTTTCATAGAAAGCATAAAGAGAACAGAAAGGGAGGTTCCTCGGGCAGTCTGGGATGTATGGCACAGATCGCTGACCCTGGTATGGGCCAATTCAGCCAGTAGCATGCTTCAGATAAGCGCAACAGATCTTTTAAGAAAAGAAAGCCAGAGAAGGAGAAACGGAACAAATAAATGGATACTCAGGCAGAAAGCAAGGGAAAAAGAAGCCTCAGAATGGTTGTCGGAATGGTTGACTTCAAGACCCGTCGGCGAGCATAGGCTCACCCGTTCATGTGGCATCTATCCACGCAACTCCTGACTAAGTAATTTTCAGATAGAGAACCGATCACACCAGCATCTGGCCATGTTGCTTTTAGGGGGAAGGGTTAGAAGAGGGTGGGGGTATACAGTTCAATTGCGTACTCTGCCTTGCTCTCTCTTGTCTGGTAGTTCTCTTTTCACCTCTCTCCTTCGAACATATGCTGGTGGGGGAAAGAGATACGGTGGATCCTGCAAAGAATACTGTATTCACTGTCCTACAGTCGAAGGCAAAAAGGTGATCGACGATGCAGTACATCGATTGTCTGCATGCGTGCGAACAGAGCAGCTTAGGTCCAAACTTCACTTGCTGGCAGAGAGAGTGAAAGAGAAAACAGGAATCGGTGAAAGGGTCTGCAGAGCAAGATGGACTGCTGCAGCTGGGGGAAGAGGTATTGGGGAAGAAGAGACATATGTAAGAGAGCTCGTTTTATTAATTGTGGATTGGGAGCCGAAGAAGGCAAGTGCACTGATCGAAGCTTGTCTGAAATGAGTGCACGCGCGTCTTGTGTGGTTGTTCATGCAGCTTCTAGCTTCAGCTTAGGCTGTGGAGGGTCATGGTTGTTCATACTCATGCGGAAGCAGGCTAAGCTGCAGTGGTTTGCTCCTTTTGTTTACAACTGCATGCATGGGTTGCCGGTTATCTCTAGATGTCTCTGGTTTCAGAGACCCTAGGCTTAACCACAATTAAGTAAGTAAGTAAGTAAGTAAGTATATATATATATATATATATATATATATATACATATATATATATTTACTTAGTTACTTAAAGTTGGTTGAGCCTAGGGTCTCCGACAACCAGAGACGGACGGCAACCAATGCATGCAGAAGTTAACAGAGACGGCCGGTTTGAGCCAGCCACTAAGAAAAAGAGTGGATTAAAGACTATATGAATTTAAAGTCAAGCAGAACCGACTTTTTAGATTTTCGGATCGTCCTTTTGTGCATGCATACGTGCGTGAATCATCTATATATACAATATTTGTATACGTGTATGTTAATTGATTGATTGATACCAAACCCTAGGTGGAGTTAGAACTCCCGGGCGGCACATACATGCATGGGTCTGTTCAATTGTGCCAGCTGCAAGCTAAGTGGATAACAGTTATTTAAACTTAATCTAATCAATCATTTACTACAATATGACAAGAAATCATAAAGAGAAGAGAGGGTTGAGAGCGCAAGAGCGATATGATGAACTTGCGAACCCCCAGATCATAAAAGGAGGTGGATGCAAAAGGTGAGTCACAACGAGTGAAACGGTCTGATTGAATTAATGTTAACCACTGCAAAAAGCCTTGTTTGACAGTTCATCGGGGGCAGACAGAGAGCCGATGAATAAAATCATCTACACACCGGTAGCAGCCTTCATAGGTGCACAGCTTTCTATCAGAGCAACCAACAGGCAGCTCACCTTGCCCGCCCATCGGGTTGTACTATATCAGCATGCGCAAAAATTTAAAGAAAAGATCGAGCCATCCGTAACCGACAGAGCAGAACGGGGAAGGGCAGAGACAGAAAGAACACCGGAGGACGACTTGCTGCACAGGAGAAAGACAAACATATGGCGAGAAGACGGGAAGTCGCGCTGCAGAAGGGTGAGTCTAGTAAGGAGGAGAAAATGAGAAGAAGATTGCCCATCATCCTCAGAAGCCTTCATGCATTCTTTTGCAACTGTCTGTCTCACCTTGCCCTTGAAGAAAAGTGAGCCGGTGCCTTGTGCCCTACGATCATTCTGCCCGCGTTGGGAAGACAGATCGGGCTCGACCCTCAGCGAGCGAACAGAAATCAAATCAGCCCAACGAAGCGGCCTGTCTATAGACTTTGTAAATTGTTGGCAGTAGTTATTTTTTCAGGCACGCAACATGGCTGTAGGAATAGTGTGTGTTGTGATAGAAAGACAGTGCTACCAGTCAGCCACACAGGAGCAGAGAAGGGTTTTGCAGGGAAGAAGACCAAGGATATAAAGAGAGGGTAGGCGGAGGCTGTGAGCAGACAAATGACCACACCAACGGGCAAACCGAAGCTGCAAAGCATCAAGAGCGCGCAGGTCTGTATCCTACACTAGCAGATATTCAAGGCAGTAGAACATTACGGAGTATGTATTGATGTCTGTATGCGTTTGAGAGTGCAGCGCTATATATACATGCATGTGTGTGTGTGTGTGTGTGTGTGTGTGTGTGTGTGACTGTGTGTATGTGTGTGTGTGTGTGTGTGTGTGTGTATATATATATATGTGTGTGTATGTGTATGTATGTGTGTGTGTATGTGTGTATGTGTGTATGTATGTGTGTGTGTGTGTGTGTGTGTGTATGTGTGTATCTGTGTGTGGTTAGGTACCTGCATTGCTGTGCGTACCGCTGAATGACATGAGGTCGGGGCGACGGAAAGTTTTTGAGTGGGGATGAAAATTTTTATATGCAGACGTGCACGACCCCCCCCTGGAAGCAAAACCTGGTTTAACCTAAAAAACCTTGTTTAACCTACTTAAACCAAAACCTACAGCCTCAATACTTAACCTATGACCTTTTAACCAGGAAATTAATCTAACCCACTTTCCATACCCTGGCAGTGGCTAGCGATTGGAACGAGAAGATCTCACAGAGATGAGGAGACGAAAACATGAAGCGAACGATAGAAATGGTGGATGATCGATTTTAATGAGGATTTAAACTTTTATCAAATTTTACTAGAGATTTTGATTGTTCATGCAATCCTAGACTAAATTAAAATAGAATCTAGCATGATTGATGATGATGATGTATCATGATGATGATGTAGGGAGCAAAGCATAGAATACGCACTGAGTAATTCCAAAAATAATTTTATCTGCCAGTGCCGTTACTAGCCGCTACATAAAAATGCAAGGGCGACTTCTGCATGCATGGTAGAATGACAACAGTGCTCTACTAGTACTAAGGCGTCAATGTGATTGAGGTTTTTGTTATGCATGCCGCGTCCCCGTGTATGAGGGGCGGATCTACTTAAACTTAAACTAAGGCGTCAATTGTTTCTAGCAAATTCAAAGTACGGCAAACTTTAGATACGCCTATTCAGATCTGGAATCATAGGCCAGAGGGTCGCTTTCTAGGTCGCTTTGACGGAACAACTTGCTCGAGACGGATACGAACAATACCAAGGCAAAACGCGTGAGGCGGAATGCCCTTTAGAGTTTTCTTCTGCTGAGTCCCTCCAAATCCTTCCGATTCGACCTCGAATTCCCTGTCTCCTGGCCCTTGTGGCGTTGCTCCAGTGCTGAACGTTACGCCTCCTCTCCCGGGGCCCTCTTTCAGACTCTGCTTCCTTCTCTTTGCTGCCGAGCGCTGTGAGCTGTTCATCGGCTTGCCGGGCAGAGAAGGAACCGGGAAGAGAGAGACAAGGAGAGATTGACGGTCTTGCGAGAGACCCCACGTGCAAACGAGGGGGCTTCAGGGGGGGGGGGACGACTGCGCGCAATCTTGGATTGACTTTCTTTCCGTTCTTCCTTTCCTTCCTTCACTTTTCCGGAGTCCTCTGGCTGCTCTGAGGGGGGCTGAATGTGAGGAGAGACGGAGACGGAAATGGAGAGTGCCTCGTCGGCCTGCCTCTCTTCCAAACGTTGAAGACGCGTACGCGTGCACAAATGGGAAGGGGGCTGGAGGTTGACGTTGGGGATAGAAAGGCGGTGACCTTCGGCAAGAGGGCTCGACCTTCGGTTTCTCTGCTGAGTCTTCCCTTCTTTCTTTCTTTCTTTCAGCTTGGCGTCTTTTGTGGCATCATCCTGAATTCATTCGGGTTTCCGTCACTGCCCCTGCCTGCCCACTCTCCTGGCTCTTTCGTCTCCGTCAAGGGACCCCCTTCGAAGGTCTCATGATCGTGCATGCGTCTTCTGCATGGGGGATTGGAGAGGGAGAGGATCCTTCGTGGGGTTGGGGAGGAGGTTTGTCCTGGCATACTCCTGGCATCGGAATGGGTGCAGAGACAGGGAGGCGGGAGGTACGTTTGTGGTGACACCGCCTGAGAGGACTGAAAGGGCAGGCGAGGTGGAGAAGGGGTGTGGGGCTGGCCGTCATCCAGAGACCGATAGAGGAACAGGGAGAAAGAGAAAAAAGCCAAACAAGGAAGAAAAAGGCAGGAGCAAAAGAAAACGACAAAAAAACGCAAAAAACAAGAAGAAGAAAAACAGTGACACTCGCATCCGCTTTGTGAAGCACCATGCGACACACACACTCGCATCCGCTTTGTGTAGCACCATGCGACACACAAAAAGAAAAACAGATCAATCGAACACTCGCATCCGCTTTGTGTAGCACCATGCGACACACAGAAAGAAAGCGAAATAAAACACATAAAGAAAGAAAGAAAGGAAGAAAGAAAGAGAGAGAGAAAGTCTCTGATGAGCCTGAAGGTCGAGTGCAGCTGCTCGGCTCCCGTCATGAGGGGCACAAGCAAGCAAGGGGAATGAGGGGGAAGGCGTTGCTTTCGCCCTTGTGTCTCTGCTGACTCTGTCTGCGCAGTGCGGGGGTTTGGGGCTTTCTGCATGGTTTCGGTTTCGCCTTTCTTTATCTTATCTGCTTGACACCCCGGGACCTGCTTTTCTGAAGCACAGCCTGCATGACATGGGATAGGAGTGGTGCATGTAGCTGTTTGCGTGAGTGAGGCCCTGCCTGCTGGGAGACTCCCCGAGTCCCCCTTGCACAGTCGTGGGGGGCGTTGGCTTCTCTGGCAGAGGGATGTCTCTTTCTCTGTCTCTGTCTTTCCGGGGAAACTGCTGAAATACGTTTGCATCTGACGTTCGAGACAGGCCGGGAAGGGGGGCTCCTTGAAGATAGGAGGAGAGGAAAGGGGGCAGCGTGCTTGTTTTGTGCGCCCTCCTCTTCGTGCTCCTTCTTGAGGTGTGGAAGAGCGCCACTTGGTGAGGATGGGCCCTGCTGCACTGTCTGACACTCTCCGTTGCCTCTGAGGCTGTATTGCTCTGATGGACAAGAGACGGGAGGGAAGGGGTCTGTAGCTCTTCTTCCCTGTCGAATGCGCGAGAGGGGATAAGATGAATCTTCTTTTTCCTTCTCTTCCGCTGATTGCGCAACGGCCTGACAGGAAACGTTGAGGTCTGGGGGCGGGGGGCGGGGGGAACGTGCTGTTTGAATTCGCTGAGCCCGTGCTTGTCCCTCTGTTTGACTGCGAACCGTAAAGGGGGGGAGACGTGAAATCAGGAGTGATGCGACTGGAATGTCTTTGGTGTCGGACGAGTCGGAGTTTCTTCTCCATTCGTTGCTCTGTTCTCCTTCTCCCACCAGCTCCTGGTCCCTCTCTGCTGATTTGTTTGAAAAAGAAAGAGACGGGCCATTCTGATTTTGGAAGTCTGTTGGTCTTGGGGCAGAGGAGAATGGAGGAGGTGGTGCAACTGCACGAGGAGAGGGGGCGGCTGGAGGGTCGGAATGTCTGCGTGAGGAAAAGAGAGAACGGGGACCGCTTGCCACCTCTCCAAAGGCAGCTACTCCTGAGGACCTGAGAAGACTTTCCCTCCTCTCCCAGACAGAGGAGGCCAAGGAGGGTCGCCTGGGACTTCTGCTGGATGCTGCTGGGAGGAGGGGGGGGGGGGTACCGGAGTCAATTGGGTCTCTGCAGCAGGTTGGCTGGGTTTTGAGAATTGAGGGGCTGGGGAGGGGGGGGCGTTCGTGAGGGCGGGATTGTTGGAGACGGCTGGAGTCTCTGGCTGCTGTGTGGAGTGCCAAGCAGGGGGGAAGTTCAGAGACGGGGGGGGGGAATGGTTGTGGGTCATAAAATGTTGGGTTGTTGTGGGGGGGGAGTTGTATTGCGCTCTCTCTGTCAAAGTCAAGTTTTGTTTTCGTTGTGGGGGAAAGCGTTGCTGTACTGAATTGCGGGGTACGTGTTGATGTGCCGTTCTAAGGTCTTCGATTTGTGCATCTTCTATTGTACAAACAACACTCCCCGACCCACATTCATTCCGTCTCTGTTTCTTTCTGTTTACTCAAAGTCAGTCCCTCCTGTAACCCCCACCTCCTCAAACTCCTCATCCCAAGTTCCCCCCGTGCCTCCCCCCAAAGCCCTCAATTCCTCCAAGACTGACTCCTCGATCTCCCGAAAAAGGGCGTCGTCCATAGAAGACACACCCACAGCCCTTTCCTGAGCATCCTCCTCTGTCACAACATTACTCAGGAGGTCAAGGGGAACGTTGAAAAGGTCCTCCCAGGCAACGTCTCCATCCTCTTCTTCTTCTCCGTCCCCCCCTGACTCTCCTCCCCCCCCACAGTCTGCGAGTCCCTGCACCTCCAAGTCCTCAACCGCATCATCTGCACAGGGTGCAGCGATCGGCACTGAAGGGGGAAGAGAACGAGATGCACGACCGGAAAATGTGAACGACGAAGGGGGTAGGGCGGTCGGTGAAGGGTCGTCAGGGACGAGAGGGCAATCCAAATCGCCCTGCAGAGTTGTTGAGTCCCTTGGGCCTTCAGTCTCCTTTTTCTGCTGCTCATCTTCTTTCCTTTCTTCCTTCTCTTGCTGCTCTGGGTGGTCATGGAGCGGTATCAGCAGCTTCTGTTTGCCTCTGATGATGTCCACGAGCTCCACCAGCCAGCGGTCTGATTTGACATGGAGGGCGACTTTGGGGGGGGGGGCGTTGCGGAAGTCGCGCTCGCACGGACCCGGAAACGCGTACACGTGCTGTTTTGGGTGTGGGTTGTACACGAAGAGGCAATTCGGCTTTCCTGCATGCGTCCATTGAGGTGATCATACGTCAGTCCATCATGCAAACACGTGCAAGAAATCGTTGATTTCCTAGGCGGGTTGCATCTCCCAACATACCGCTCTCTTTTTCTGCAGCCATGCACTTTCAGTCACTCTGTTTCCGTACTTCGCTCATTTTCTCTTCCATACGTGCCCTCTTCCTTTTCGTCCAGCCTTGCTTCTCTGTAGCAATTCCTCATGCCCCCTCCTCTCCTCCAGCGTGTGTTCGTTCCCCTCTTCCTCTCCTACATAACTTGCGGTAGGACCTCACGGATCTCTCTACACACATTCTCTTTCTCTGTCTGCGGCTCTTTTTTCGCATTCCTCACAGCACCCCTTTCGCCCCGACCTTCTCAAGCTGAAACACAACAGAAAAACGTGCACGGCAGTCTGCTGACCACGAAAGCTCTCAGGCATCCAGATTCGTGTGGATTCTGAGAGTTGGAGTTGCTGCCTGTCCTCCCCAATCACCAGCCAATCTCCAAGGACCTTGCATATGACGGGCTCCCACACTCTCGGGTCCTCTGAACACAAAGACAGGAGAGAAGGAGGGAGAAATATGAAAACAAGACAAAAAGAAAACAACAAATGACAATCAAAGAGATAAAACAGCAGACAGGGGGGGGAAGCTGAAGAAAAATACAATGCAAAAAGAGACCGTCAGTCATGCCTCGTTCCCGTAAGACGACCGAGCGTCAAACAAATCAAAACACAATGAAACCACATATCCCCTTTTCTCTCTTATGTGCCAGCAGAGCTGCCCACAGACCGACCGTCTACATGGCCCACTAGGACCCCGTTGCGAAACCTTTCGGGCCCCGAAGGGAGTGGCACCGCTGCCTCCTCCGGAGTCTCCAGAGGCCTCACCGGCGACGGCTCTTCTGCCATCGTGGAGCCCGAAATGTTCAGGGGGTCCTCAGCGAACTGGCCGTGTTCACCACGAGGGCGCACGAACAGTGCCGGACGGAATGCGGGCGTTTCCGGGAGGATGCTGGCCTGCCTTCTCTTTTTATCTTCTTCATCGTATCTCTCCTTTGTGCACTTTTCTATGTCGTCGAATCGAATCAAAAAAATGTCCTGTTCCTCTTCTTCCCCCGTTTCCTTTGTAGACTCATCTCTCTGCGTATTTTCCTTTTCTTGTGTCGGTCTGTTGGCGGAGCGGCCGAGGGCTCTTCGGAATGTTCCCGTCACTGCAGCTCTGACTCTGGCGTTCACGTTGGAGACTCGAGCGTTGAGGCCAGCAAGGGACCATGCCGATGGTGTGTCTGCCGCCTGTTTCGGTTCTCTGTCTTTCTTTTTCTGATGCGTCTTCTTCGTTCCTTTCTGGGGGCACTCCGTGTGTCCCACCGTTACAAGTGACACTTCGGTCTCCTGCAGGTAGAAGGGGGGCGAACAACAATGCGCACAGAAAAGCAAAAGAATGCCTTGAACTGCAGTGCTTTGTGTAAAACAGAATTCTACCTCTTTGGCCGAGCCCTACAAGTCCAGCCGACAAAAGGAGGGCAGGCAAAACGACAAGATCGAAAGGCCGAATGATGCTAAAGAACAAAAGCAAAAACCCAAACCGCAACCGAGAGAGGAAAGCACGGCGACAGCTAGGAAAGCAGGACTGCATGAGACAGATCCAGAAGCAGAGGTAAACACACGCAGAAAGAAACCCTGCCTGCTGCAGAGATAGATTCTACCCCCAAATTCAATACACAAAGTTGAACGTTGCTCACCTGGTTCAACGAAGTGAAATTCTTCCCTTTGAGTTGCGCAACGGCTTCGGTCGATGATTTCGGCACTGTACAACGGCGCCGAGGCGTATGCGCTTGCACCGCTGGTTGAGATGGTCTTCCCTCTTTCTTCTTTTGAAGTCGCCACATCCTCGAACAAACACTGAGTGTCAGTCTGTAACAAGGCCTCTTTTGTGTGAGGTCTAGAAGCTCATAGAATGACGTACTCAGCCAAAGTTCGCGGCTTTTGCAATCTTCTTCTCACAGGTGAATCTGCTGGATGTTCCTGAGGAGAGTAAGCGCTATAGACTGACAGTCTCAAAGACTCCCACCTCTGACATGGAGCGAACCGTTTCGCATGCGCGGAGCTATCCGCCCGTGGTACATGCGAACAGTGTCAGGACTGAAAAAAAAAATGTGGACTTCCAATGCAGAAGCACTGGAAGATTGGGAATCTTTAAAAGCTTAATTTTTATCCAAAAAGCTTGTAAGGTTTCTAGCCTTAAAAAACATAATATTACAGACTAGGCTGGATCCGCCTCTCATATACGGGGACGCGGCATGCATAACAAAAACCTCAATCAACATATTAATGTGTGGTATATAATCTCGAATGGTTGTTACTGGACTTTTCTTAAAGACTTCTTTAATTCCTTCTCTTTCGTGAAGGGAAGAAGACTCTTAGAATTAAGAGGTCTAAAAGCTCCTAGAAAAGCTTAAGGTAGGAGTCCTTTTCTAAGCGTGCTCCGCAGAGATGCCGTGCTTTATGTCTTGAGACTATAGACATGTCATTGATCTTTTTATCTCCAAGCTTAGGTCACGCATAAACTATAATGTTATTATATGCATGAGTTACCATTTGTTTCTGGTTTTGGAAACTCTAGGCTGAACCGCCGTTAAATAAGTAAGTATTAATATTATTAAATATCTTTGGGACTGGGCTTTTAATTTCTTTTTTTTAATGACTTTTTTTCAAGTTTTTCTGCTTGTACTCTGGGGAGCAATGTGCTTGCTGGGTCTTCCCTCCACAGTTTTTTTTTTTCAGGATTGTTGTATTTTTTTCCTGGTATACGAGCAGGAATCCCTGCAGAGAACCCTGAGTCTCTATGTGGGAGGAACCAAAACAATCCCTTGATCTAGCCTTTGTTGCCCTTTCAATCCGGTCTTGATTTCAATCTTTCGATCATCATGCATGTTTGTATTATCAAGCATCATGCATGCCCCCGCTCTATCTTTTGACCCATTTGTATCTCCTCCACCCCTTTGTCCTTATTTTTTTTTTCAGCTTATCTCGCACGCTCTCTCTATGTGCGGATGATCCCATGTATGTCCATGCATGATATATGTGAGGGGACTTTTGGAGTGGCCCTTTGATCAATTTTTCATTCATCGAAACAGCAGGATGCCAGGAGCGTGAAAGAACCAAGCTAAAGAATGGAGATCGAAAGAAAGGAAAAGGAAGAAAGTGAAATCGTTCGTTGGCATCCATCCGAATACGCAAGTGACCCTATAGCTGGACTTTGAAGGAGAGAAGGAAAGAAGGAAGGCTGGAGACTTCAATGTGCGATCAAAGAATCGCTTGAAGAAGTTAAAGACTTTTTGACTTACTCTCCCACCACCCGGCAGCCACTCAGAAAGAGTTGCATGAAGTGGAGTGGAAGACTTGAAGGCGGGTTGCCCTCCTGCTTCCAGTTTCTTCGATTTTTTTTGGAAGACTTGGAGGGACTTTTGTTTTTCTGATTTCGAAAGAATTGAACAGATTTTTTATTCGGAGTTGCATGGAAGAATTGCTAGGACTTAATTTGTTTTTGGTCTGGCATGAATTTCATTCAGGTTGGGAACAACAAAAAAAAACAGACAGAATTTATTTATTTGACCTTTTTCATTTCATTCATATTACTGGTCAGTCGGCAGGATGCATGTCAAGATCGATCCATCCGGAAGGCAAAGTCAATTAAAAACGGAAAATTTGGATCAAAGGAAGGAAGCCAAAGGTACGGCAGGAAAGCATTAAGGAGACAGAGATAAAGAGAAAGAGAGAGAGAGAGGAGATGCCCACCCCTCCATATCCTCATCGCAACGCGACGGCTACTTGATGTCTACGTGAACGGATACAAAAACAGAATCAAAGAGGATGCCCCCTTCAATCTCATTTGCCTCCCTTGCAAACTGGTCTTTTATTCTATCGATCCACTTGTGCCCTTTCAAAGTTGCATTCTCTTCTCTTCTCTCTCTTCTTCTCTCTTGACCCCCCCTTCGTTCCCCCTGTCCCTTTTTCTTTCCTCTTTCGGTTACACCGTTTGATCGCATCTTCTCTCGTCGCCCATGCAATTGATCGTCCTCCTGCAGCTACGTTTCTTGTCCTTCTTTTCACTTTTGAGGCTCTGAATTCCACACCTTCTGCTGCTGCAGCATTTCCCTTTCCTACCTCTGGCGTCGTCTTTCTATGTAATATTTTCTGTGCTGCATGCAGGTCAGCTTCTTTGCTCCATGTCGCACGTCTGCTTGTTATTTTTCTAAAGAAGTGTTTTCTGCTCAGCACATTGCGTTCCTCGCTTGTGCCCCACTTTGTTGCCTGGGTGATGCATTGGTCCCTCAGCAAGTGGACAGACAGACCAGAAAAGAAAATTGCATGTCCCTCAGCAAAGAAACAGACAGACCGGAAAAGAAAACAGACTCACCGAGCTCCCACAAACACAAATCTGATACATACTTGCATTCACACCCGTTGACCTGGGCTTTGTGTGCACACTTTCTGTTTGTTTTTTTGTTCTCGCACACGCAATCCTCCCCCCCCCGCGCTCCAACTGAGCGTCCTTGTCAGACACTCAAATAAAAAAAAAAAAATGTTTTGAATTACAGGGAGGGAACACGAAGGAAGGGAGAAAAAGAAAGTCAAACTCAATTGGCAGAACACAAAAAGATTTGTGTAGACGGACGAAGAGAGACAAGGAAGGAAGGAAGGAAAGAAGGGGAAGACAGGAATCCCCTCCCCTCCTCTCTGTTCTTTTCTCTCCCTACAGAGAGAACGAACGAAAGGAAAGTTTCTTCTGCACAGGTGAGTGCATGAGCACATGCGACAAAAACAAAAGACAGGCTGAATTCCATGCACATCCACTAATTCGTTGTCCGTCTGTCTGCTCATCTGGTCTCTCTCTCTCTCTTTGCACGTCGATTTGTCTGTCTGTCTGTCTCCGTCCCTGTCGTCACATTTGTCATTTCACTTGTCGTTCCCAATTTTCCCCCCATGATGATGCCTTAATTCTCTGTTCTTCTGTCCTCACTGCCTTACTCGCTCTCTCTCCTTCTCCCTTTCTCTCGGAGTCGCTTCTTCTACAGCCAGACTTGAGAAAGAAAGAAAGAAAAAATCCCTGGCCCTCAGACCACCTCTTCAGGGCGAGAGGGGGGGACAGAGCCGTGTGCCTCCTCATGGGGTACATCCTCAGCCTCAGAGGCTACCTGCGACGCCTCTTCAGTCATCTTCCGCGGGGGCAGACTGTCTGAGACTGAGGCAGAAGTGGAGGCACAGGCAGAAGTGGAGGCAGGGGAAGACGCTGCCTTCGCGGCTGGCCCCTCCGCACCCTTGTCTTTGCCCTTTCCCTCCGCCTCCTTGCCAGTGACGGAGGTTCTCTGAGAGGAGTTCGTCGTCGCACGCACGCACACACGCACACACACACACACACACACACACACACACGCAC